>MJUU01052206.1:112776-124150 GCA_002080025.1 Modiolus philippinarum
ATAAGCTGTCTATAAATTCAGTCAACGTGGAAACTTGTTAATCTCCCCGGGTTTGCTAATATCTACGCTAATGCAGGGCCTGAAAAATAAAATATATCGGTCTATCGCAGGAACCCAACGGGGTCAGAATTAGAGAAAGGAATATCGAGATTGCCTTCCAACCGAGGGATTTGGCTGTTCTGGTTAAATTTTAGTTAATTAATATACTTAAGTGTCACATAAAATAAATTTGTAGCTCGTTCTATTTTACACCCCTTTGGTCTCCCACAGAGATGGCGTGGACAGTGTAATCTGTCTGTTATATCTGTGAATTCGAAGAACAGCCAAATCCTTCAGTGGGAAGGCAATCTCGATATTCATTTCTCTAATTCTAACCCCTTTGGGTTCCTACGATAGACCGTTATATTTTATTTTTCAAGCCCTGCATTAGCGTAAATATTCTCAAATCCGGGGAGATGAACAAGTTTCCACGTTTACTGAATTTATAGACAGCTTATTTGTTCATTTAGCTAACAGTCTGCATTCCCTTTCACTTTGTGTAAGAGAATCCATGGTACTTGTGTTGCTTTAAAATAAGAATTAGAGTGAGTATCGATGAAAACCTCAACATCTTATTTGTGCTTCGTTTCTATGGTATGTTATGGATCGATCTATGCTGAGCGCCCCATCAAAATGTGGGCTTTTTCAATTTTTGGAAAATGACACATAGAATTTTTTTTGTTTTTATTCGGTTTTCCAATTGTTTCGATATAATGTGCACTGATGAGACTTGTTGTCGAAATGGCCATATGCAGCAGATAAATTAACTGCAATTTTGGGTACTTCTGTTTTATAAAAATGAAATTAATCATTTTGGCTTGAATCATCTGCCTGTGATTTATTTTTCCATTTTTTTTTTATCAATCCAAATCCAAAGTCTAAGTCTAAGTCTTTTTAATATTAAATATTAAATTTTTGTTGAATCCAGTGGGATTCGAACCCTTCTGTCAAGGTTGTAAGGGTTAAAAAGTCTGCCACGCTACCACTGGACCACAGTCGACATATTATAATTTTGGTTAATTAATATACTTAAGTGTCACATAAAATAAATTTGTAGCTCGTTCTATTTTACATCCCTTTGGTCTCCCACAGAGATGGCGTGGGCTGTATTATCTGTGCATTCGAAGAACAGCCAAATCCCTCGGTGGGAAGGCAATCTCGATATTCATTTCTAATTCTAACCCCGTTGGGTTCCTACGATAGACCGTTATATNATATATATATATATATATATATATATATATATAATCGTCTGAGGGGCCCGACGAACCTGGACATCTTACTGAAAACTCTGGATAGGCAAAATTTGCTTATACAAGCCCTTAAAAATTAATTTTATATTCGTCTAAGGTGAAGGGAAAACAGAACGCCAGAAGTGAGAAATGATTAACGGATACACCATTCCTCTGCGGAACTTGTATGCTAATGTAAGATTGACAATCAAAGCTAAAACATTGCAATCTTCCCTGATTGGAATAAACAATCATGTGAATTTAGATACTGCATATAGCTATTTCAACAATATATGTCTCATCAGTGCCAAGAACTTGAAGGACATGCTCGTTAAGGCTAAACTAAAACCATCTGTAAAAGGATAATTTAAGACCTGTCAAGACAAACGGTGTCTTTTGTGCAAATACAGTCTTACAACATCGACATTTGAGAGCACAGCATCTGGCGAGAAATTCAAAATTTTCGGCAATTTGTCCTGTAAATCCGAAAATGTGATATATATGATTACGTGTGCGGTATGTCAACAGCAATATATCGGCGAAACAAAAAAAATCACTGAATCTCCGTATTAATTTACATCGTAATCACATAAAGAAAAAGGAATTAACACAGGCAACGGCTGTCCATTCCAACAGCATAGGTCATAGCTGGATAGACATCCAAGTTGTCGCAATTGACCAAAATAAATCTTGGAATGAGACAAAGCGACAAGCAAAAGAGCGGTTCTGGATGCAAAAAATTAAATCCAGCTTGAATATTAAAACCTGAATTTTGAGATGATTAAAATTTTAAAAGCAGCAAGAAATTTGTGTTAAAATTTACAAATAACACATTTTCCAATTGCAGATATTATTTCTTCCGGATTCACTACAAAGTCTTCAATTGTTGATATTGTTAAATACTTTTAGATATACAGTAACTGACAAAAGTTTTTTTTTTTCATCTCCCTCCGGGCATTCATCTCGTATTTCATTTGTGATAACCAGCGTCTACAATGTAGCTGTTATTGTTTGGATTAGACTTTTTTGTACATAGATTTGTTCGATTTTATTTTTTTTTATTGTGTTTTGAAAAAGGCCCGGATAGGGGCTGAAATATTAACTGTATTATTCGTGTACTGTTCACTTTTGTGTATTGTTTGATTATATTCTTCTCACAAAGTGTGTATCCTGTCGGATCCAGTACGGCGGGAATTTTGGTGTTGCTGCTTTGTTTATAGATGTTTAAATATATATATATATATATATATATATATATATACCTTCCCTCATAAAAATTATGTAATTATACCAGCTGACAAGGCCCAAAACAACATCACATTTATCTGCACGACACTACATTAACTACTTAATAAAGGAGATGGCAATTCATTTCGCAACCCCACGTACAAACTCTCCACCATACCAAGGAAGGACATTATAAACAATCGCAATCAGTATTGTCTTCTTTTGGTATCAGTTTGTGTTAAGAGAACAGCAACCTGCCTTGTATCTACTGAGTACTAAAATTACATAAATTCCCCCACAAACAGAAATACATTGATGGGTCAGCCAAATGCACAACAAAACCCCTTTCTACTCTCCTCACTTTAATACTTACTGCAGTCAAAAATGGCCTAAAGCTATATAGTGATAAAGTATACTCAACAAGTGGAGTGAATCAGATCTGGATTCTCAAAAATTCGAAAGACTTATTAAAAATATCTATCTTCAACTGATCTTAACCACTGAAACAGTGTCAAAGCATTTGATTTTTTTTTTACTCTCTATACTATTCTTCCACACGATAAGCTTCAGTCAGTGCTTCGGGATTTAATACATCAATCTTTATTCGTACGAAACCAGATTCATACACGGGCTAGTTCAGAAAAAAAAACTAATAAGCTAGCCAATAACGCCATCATCAGCATTATACCTGGACCTATACCTCTACACTGACATCTCTGGACGTCTGAAAACAAAACTTTACGACAAGCCTGATGATTTAGATTTTCCAGTAGTGAACTTTCCGTTATTGAGCAGTAATATTCCCACACCCCCAGCATAGGGCGTGTTCATTTCACAACTCGTTTGGTGCAAGACGCACGATTTGTGCAAAAAAATGAATGATAATTGAATGCGCTTTCCATTGAGCCCAATTTGACGAAGATCCGTTGAGAAATAAAGAAGTTATACGCGTTTGAAGATCGGTAATATTATTTGGTGAAGTTGATTTCATATAAAACTGAGTCTATTTGGTTTAGAAAAAGCCCATTTTGTTTCAGAATGGGTTTTTCCTCGATTTGCATCGTAGAAAAGTCACTAAAAGTTTAGGGGACTAAATTTTTGGCAAGTAAAACCGAGGAAAAGCTCATTCTGAAACAAAATAGACTTTTTCTAAACCAAATAGACTCCGTATAGTACTAATGGTTGTTACCAATACATTCTAAATGTATTTTGCGGTTGGCTTTGTGTAATTGATAGTGACAGATTGCATTATTTTGACCTTTGCACAGTGTGTGGAAGTTTTTTTATACAAATATTTGTCAAAATAAGGTTAGAAAATAAAAAAGGGGAAGGGCCTGTCTCAGTTAAATTTAAATGGCTGAACTTCAAACGTTTATAACTTCTTTATTTCTCAACAGATTATTGTCAAATTGGACTCGTTGGAAAGCACCTTCAATCATCTTTCATTTTTGTAAACAAATCTTGCGTTTATGCTACCGGGTCTGTGCGCTACGCTACGTTCCGTGCTCAGACCCAATGGTCCATAGTTTGCCTGTATTTGAGTTTTTAAAGTTTTATGTCATTTGTGTTGGTCTTTCAATTTTTTGTTGGGGTTTGTTTCTTTTTGTTTGCCTTGTTGTCAATTATTTATGCCTGTAGGAGAAAGGAAGCGTTGGAAATTACATAGAATATATAGAAAATTCAACTTTCAATCACAAAATTGTACTCATTTTGAAATATGGGGACCCTTTGGTCTGAGCGCTAGGAGCTCACACCCCCTGGAGCAAAGCGCACGATTTGTCCAAAAAATGAAAGATAATTGAATGCGCTTTCCAATGAGCTCAATTTGACGAAGATCCGTTGAGAATTAAAGAAGTTATACACGTTTGAATTTCGGTAATATTATTTGGTGAAGTTGATTTTATATATAACGTAGTCTATTTGGTTTAGAAAAAATCTATTTTGTTTCAGAATGGGGTTTTCCTCGATTTTCATCGTAGAAAAGTCACCAAAAGTTGAGGGGACTAACTTTTTAGCAATTAAAACCGTGGAAAACCTCTTTCTGAAACAGTACTAGTGGTTCTTACCAATACATTCTAAATATATTTTGCGGTTGGTTTTGTGTAATTTATAGTGACAGGTTGCATTCTTTTGACCTTTACGCGACGTGTAAATTTTGCGTTTATTCTACCGGGTCTGAGCGCTACGCTGCGTTCTGCGCTCAGACCAAATGTACGCCTTGCACTAGCGGGTCTGAGCACAAATTGCTCAGACCAAAGAGTGCCTATATTTCAAAATGAGTACAATTTTGTGATTGAAAGTTGAATTTTCTATATATTCTATATAATTTCCAACGCTTCTTTTTCTCCTGCAGGCATAAATAATTGACAAGGCAAACAAACCCAAGAAAAAAATAAAAAGACCAACAAAAATGAAATAAAACTTTAAAAACGTAAATACAGGCAAACTATGGACCATTTGGACTGAGCGCGGAACGTAGCGTAGCGCTCAGACCCAGTAGCATGAACGCAAAATTTCTTTATAAAAATGGAAGATAATTGAAGTCGCTTTCCAACGAGACCCATTTTACCAGAATCCGTTGAGAAATAAAGAAGTTATACACGTTTGAATTTCGGTAATATTATTTGGTGAAGTTGATTTTATATATAACGTAGTCTATTTGGTTTAGAAAAAGTCTATTTTGTTTCAGAATGGAATTTTCCTCGATTTTCATCGTAGAAAAAGTCACTAAAAGTTTAGGGGACTAAATTTTTAGCAATTAAAACCGTGGAAAAGCTCAATCTGAAACAGTACTAATGGTTCTTACCAATACATTCTAAATATATTTTTCGGTTGGATTTGTGTAATTTATAGTGACAGGTTGCATTCTTTTGACCTTTTCGCGACGTGTGGAAGTTTTTTATGCAAATATTTGTCAAAATAGTGTTAGAAAATATAAAGGGAGACAGTCTGTCTCATTTAAATTGAAATGGCTTCAAACGTTTTTAACTTCTTTACTTCTCAACGGATTCTGGTCAAATTGGATTCGTTGGAAAACGCGTTCAATTATCTTTCATTTTTCCAAACAAATCTTGCGTTTATGCTACCGGGTCTGAGCGCTACGCTACGCTACGTTCTGCGCTCAGACCAAATGTATGCCTTGCACTAGCGGGTCTGAGCGCAAAGCGCTCAGAACGAAGGGTGCCTATATTTCAAAATGAGTACAATTTTGTGATTGAAAGTTGAATTTTCTATATATTCTATATAATTTCCAACGCTTCCTTTCTCCTACAGGCATAACTTCTTTATTTCTCAACGGATCTTCGTCAAATTAGGCTCATTGGAAAGCGCATTTAATAATCTTTCATCTTATGCACAAATTGTGCGCCTTGCCCTAGCGGGTCTGAGCGCACAGCACTCAGACCAAAGTGTCCATATATTTGATATTGAGTACAATTTTGTGATTGAAAGTTGAATTTTCTATGTATTCTATATAATTTCCAACGCTTCCTTTCTCCTACATGCATAAATAATTGAAAACAAAAAGGAACAAACCCCAACAAAAAATAAAAAGACCAACAAAAATGAAATAAAACTTTAAAAACTCAAATACAGGGAAAATATGGACCATTTGGACTGAGCGCGGAACGTAGCGTAGCGTTCAGACCCGGTAGGATAAATCAAGATTTGTTTAAAAAAATGAAAGACAATTGAAGGCGCTTTCCAACGATTCCAATTTGACCAGAATCCGATGAGAAATAAAGAAGTTTAACTGAGACAGTTCCTCCCCCTTTTTTTTTTCTAACATTATTTTGACAAATATTTGTATAAAAAACTTCCACACGCCGCGTAAAGGTCAAAAGAATGCAACCTGCACTATAAATTACACAACACCAACCGCAAAATACATTTAGAATGTATTGATAGGAAGAATTAGTACTGTAACGGAGTCTCTTTGGTTTAGAAAAAGTCTATTTTGTTTCAGAATGAGCTTTTCCTCGGTTTTAATTGCAAAAAATTTAGTCCCCAAAACTTTCAGTGACCTTTCTACGATGAAAATCGAGGAAAAAACCCATTCTGAAACAAAATAGGCTTTTTCTTAACCAAATAGACCCCGTTTAATATAAAATCAACTTCACCAAATAATATTACCGAACTTCAAACGCGTATAACTTCTTTATTTCTCAACGGATCTTCAGAATGAGCTTTTCCTCGGTTTTAGTTGCAAAAAATTTAGTCCCAACAAACTTTAAGTGAATTTTCTACGATGAAAATCGAAGAAAAACCCATTCTGAAACAAAATAAGCTTTTTCTAAACCAAATAGACTCCGTTTTATATAAAATCAACTTCACCAAATAATATTATCGAACTTCAAAGGCGTATAACTTCTTATATTACCGAACTTCAAAGGCGTATAACTTCTTAATTTCTCAACAGATCTTCGTCAAATTGGACTCATTGAAAGCGCATTCGATTATCTTTCATTTTCTGCACAAATTGTGCGCCTTGCACTAGCGGGTCGCAGCGCACAGCGCTCAGACCAAAGGGTCCCACTATTTCAAAATGAGTACAATTTTGTGATTGAAAGTTGAATTTTCTATATATTCTACATAATTCTCACGCTTCCTTTCTCCTACAGGCATAAATAATTGACAACAAGTTAAACAAAAAGGAACAAACACCAACAAAAAATAAAAAGACCAACAAAAATGAAATAAAACTTTAAAAACTAAAATACAGGCAAACTATGGACCATTTGGACTGAGCGCGGAACGTAACGTAGCGCTCAGACCAGGTAGCATAAACGCAAGATTTGTTTAAAAAATGAAAGATAATTGAAGGCGCTTTCCAACGAGTCCAATTTGACAAGAATCCGTTGAGAAATAAAGAAGTTATAAACGCTTGAAATTAAGCCATTTAAATTTAACTGAGACAGTTCCTATCCCTTTTTATTTTCTAACATTATTTTGACAAATATTTGTATAAAAAACTTCAACACGCCGCGTAAAGGTCAAAAGAATGCAACCTGTCAACAAAAATTACACAAAAGCAACTGTTACGGAGTCTCTTTGGTTTAGAAAAAGGCTATTTTGTTTCAGAATGAGCCTTTCCTCGGATTTAATTGCAAAAAATTTAGTCCAAAGAAACTCTAAGTTACTTTTCTACGATGAAAATCGAGGAAAAACCCTTTCTGAAAGAAAATAAGCTTTTTCTAAACCAAATAGACTCTGTTTTATATAAAATCAACTTCACCAAATAATATTACGGAACTTCAAAGGCGTATAACTTCTTTATTTCTTAACGGATCTTCGTCAAATTGGGTTCATTGATAGCGCATTCGATTATCTTTCATTTTCTGCACAAATTGTGCGCCTTGCACTAGCGGGTCCCTATATTACAAAATGAGTACAATTTTGTGATTGAAAGTTGAATTTTCTATAGATTCTATATAATTTCCAAGGCTTCCTTTCTCCTACAGGCATAAATAATTGACAACAAGGCAAACAAAAAGGAACAAACACCAACAAAAAAATAAAAAGACCAACAAAATTGAAATAAAACTTTAAAAACTTAAATACAGCCAAACTATGGATCATTTGGACTGAGGGCGGAACGTAGCGTAGCGCTCAGACCCGGTAGCAAAAACGCAAGATTTGGTTAAAAAATGAAAGATACACTATGAACACAAAAAAAAATGACTGTCCTTACCAGTGACAGTCATTTTTTGACTGTCAGCGTCTGCCAAAAACTGAAAAAGACTGTACATTTTTCTGTAATTGTTTGTTAGGGACTTCCATTGACAGTGACAGTCGTTGACAGAATTTTACTATGTCTGCCCATGACTGTGTCTGACTGCTGGCGACACTGACAGACGATCTCAGACTATATGAAAATTTACCTGAACTGTCACTGTCTGTGGCCATTGCTCACAGTCACTTTAGACTCTCATCTGTCTGACAGTGACTCCCACAGGAATAAATAATTGACAACAAGGCAAACAAAAAGGAACAAACACCAACAAAAAATAAAAAGACCAACAAAAATGAAATAAAACTTTAAAAACTCAAATACCGGCAAACTATGGACCATTTGGACTGAGCGCGGAACGTAGCGTAGCGCTCTGACCCAGTAGCATGAACGCAAGATTTGTTTAAAAAATGAAAGATAATTGGAGGCGCTTTCCAACGAGTCCAATTTAACCAGAATCCGTTGAGAAATAAAGAAGTTATAAACGTTTGAAGTCCAGCCATTTAAATTTAACTGAGACAGTTCCTCCCCCTTTTTTATTTTCTAACATTATTTTGACAAATATTTGTATAAAAACTTCCACACGCCGCGAAAAGGTCAAAAGAATACAACCTGTCACTATAATTACACAAAACCAACCGCAAAATACATTTAGAATGTCTTGAGAAGAACCATTAGTACTGTAACGGAGTGTATTTGGTTTAGAAAAGGTCTATTTTGTTTCAGAATGAGCTTTTCCTCGGTTTTAATTGCAAAAAATTTAGTCCCCTAAACTTGCAGTGACTTTTCTACGATGAAAATCGAGGAAAACCCATTTTGAAACAAAATAAGCTTTCTCTACGCCCTATAGACTCCGTTTCATATAAAATCAACTTCACCAAATAATATTACCGAACTTCAAACGCGTATAACTTTTTTATTTCTCAACGGATCTTCGTCAAATTTTCTCATTGAAAGTCCATTCGATTATCTTTCATTTTCTGCACAAATTGTGCGCCTTGCACTCAGACTAAAGCGTACCTGTATTACAAAATGAGTACAATTTTGTGATTGAAAGTTGAATTTTCTATATAGTCTATATAATTTCCAACGCTTCCTTTCTCCTACAGGCATAAATAATTGACAAAGGAATCAAAAAGGAACAAACACCAACAAAACATAAAAAGACCAACGAAAATGAAATAAAACTTTAAAAACTGAAATACAGGCAAACTATGGACCATTTGGACTGAGCGCGGAACGTAGCGTAGCGCTCAGACCCAGTAGCATGAACGCGAGATTTTAAAAATGAAAGACAATTGAAGGCGCTTTCCAACGAGTCCAATTTGACAAGAATCGGTTGAGAAATAAAGAAGTTATAAACGTTTGAAGTTCAGCCATTGAAATTTAAGTGAGACAGTTCCTCCCCCTTTTTTATTTTCTAACATTATTTTGAAAAATATTTGTATAAAAACTTCCACACGCCGCGTAAACGTCAAAAGAATGCAACCTGTCAACATAAATTACACAAAACCAACCGCAAAATACATTTAGAATGTATTGATAAGAACCATTAGTAGTGTTACGGAGTCTCTTTGGTTTAGAAAAAGTCTATTTTGTTTCAGAATGAGCTTTTCCTCGCTTTTAATTGCTAAAAAATTAGTCCCAACAAACTTTAAGTTACTTTTCTACGACGAAAATCGAGGAAAAACCCATTCTGAAACAAAATAAACTTTTTCTAGACCAAATAGACTCCGTTTTATATAAAATCAACTTCACCAAATAATTTTACCAAACTTCAAAGGCGTATAACTTCTTTATTTCTCAACGGATCTTCGTCAAATTGGGCTCATTGAAAGCGCATTCGATTATGTTTCATTTTGTGCACAAACTGTGCGCCTTGCACTAGCGGGTCGGAGCGCAAAGGATTTTTGATTACAAAATGAGTACAATTTTGTGATTGAAAGTTGAATTTTCCATATATTCTATATAATTTCCAACGCCTCCTTTCTCCTACAGGCATAAATTATTGACAACAAGGCAAACAAAAAGGAAGAAACACCAACAAAAAATAAAAAGACCAACAAAAATGAAATAAAACTTTAAAACCTCAAATACAAGCAAACTATGGACCATTTGGACTGAGCGCGGAAGGTAGCGTAGCGCTCATATCCAGTAGCATGAACGCAAGATTTGTTTAAAAAATGAAAGATAATGGGAGGCGCTTTCCAACGAGTCCAATTTGAAAAGAATCCGTTGAGAAATGAAGAAGTTATAAACGTTTGAAGTCCAGCCATTTAAATTTAACTGAGACAGTTCCTCCCCCTTTTTTATTTTGTAACATTATTTTGACAAATATTTGTATTAAAACTTCCGCGTAAAGGTCAAAAGAATGCAACCTGTCACTATAAATTACACAAAAACAACCGCAAAATACATTTAGAATGTATTGATAAGAACCATTAGTACTGTAACGGAGTGTATTTGGTTTAGAAAAAGTCTATTTTGTTTCAGAATGAGCTTTTCCTCGGTTTTAATTGCAAAAAATTTAGTCCCCTAAATTTTTAGTGACTTTTATACGATGAAAATCGAGGAAAAACCCATTCTGAAACAAAATAGGCTTTTTCTAAACCAAATAGACTCCGTTTAATAAAAAAATCAACTTCACCAAATAATATTACCGAACTTCAAACGCGTATAACTTCTTTATTTCTCAACGGATCTTCGTCAAATTGGGCTCATTGGAAAGCGCATTCAATTATCTTTCATTTTGTGCTCAAAAAGTGTGCCTTGCACTAGCAGGTTTGAGCGCACAGCGCTCAGACCAAAGGGTCCCTATATTTCAAAATGAGTACAATTTTGTGATTGAAAGTTGAATTTTCTATATATTCTATATAATTTTCAACGCTTCCTTTCTCCTACAGGCATAAATAATTGACAACAAGNCAAACAAAAAGGAACGACCCCCAACAAAAAATAAAAAGACCAACAAAAATGAAATAAAACTTTAAAAACTCAAATACAGGCAAACTATGGTCTATTTGGACTGAGCGCAGAACGTAGCGTAGCGCTAAGATCCAGTAGTATGAACGCAAGATTTGTTTAAAAAATGAAGGATAATTGGAGGCGCTTTCCAACGAGTCCAATTTGACCAGAATCCGTTGAGAAA
>MJUU01052207.1:1666-22399 GCA_002080025.1 Modiolus philippinarum
AAAAAAAAAAAAAAAAAAAAAAAAAAACAGAAAAACGCACAAAATTAAAGCAAAAACAGAACTAAAACGGAAATTGTTGCAAAAATTATCAATACAACTAGAAAAATTAATGCAAAAACACACAATAAAACAAAATTTACACCATTTTAATTAAAACTTTTTTAGAAATATTACAAAAACCTCTGCTGAAACACAAATTTGTACAAAAACGTTAAACACAAATAACATGTATTCAAGAAAACTCAAAATTAAGAAAACAAATGTGGTAAAAGTAAAACATAATGCAAAGTAAATAGAAAAATGCGTTCAAATAAGTTTTAAACATACTAAACAAAAAACAAAATAGTTATAAAATTGTTTAACGAACACGAAAATAAACAAGACGTGTGTGATAAAAATTAGAAAATTGCAAAGTAAAATACAAATTGGTTTAAAACATGGTAAACAAAATACAAAGATATTATAAAAATCGTTAGAAAATGAATACATCTGACACATAATTAAAACTCATGACTAATTCAATTAAAATAAACGAAGCATAAAGTAAATGAATCTAATAATGGTTCGCGTCAGTATGATTCAATAGATTCATCGATCTGTACACTTTTAAATTAACACCATCGATCGATTGCATCATCTTCTGGAATATTCAACGTATTAAAAAAAACGTAACAATAGAAAAATGAACCGACCAATAAAATTTCAGGAAATTCAGCAAATCAGACGCCAACCTTGTTACAAAAGCATCCAATCAGTACACAGGATAATCAACCAATCACAAAGCCTGTAACAAAAATAACCAACCAATCAGAGTCGTCGTTACAATGCGTCTTTCTGTAAAATCAGACGCATCGACCAACTTTCTCATTCTGCAACTAACAATCGAACTGAACAGACGTTCCCGGTGAAAATAAACAGAACAAAGGTAAGTGAACTTAATTCAAATTACAATAAAGCCGAATAGCAGTTTTGAATTTAGAGTTTAATTTACCAATTAAGTTATTGAGACCAAATAAGTAAAAAAAATACAGAGTTAATTGGTTATCAATAATACAAAATTAAATAGTAATAAATAATAATATAATACAGTAATATAGAAATATGTTTTACCTTTTGCAGATGCATTCATGCGAATATTGTCAGGAAACCTTTTCCAAGAAGAGTCAGCTCTTGGGGCATTACAGACAATTCAAGTACCACAATACCTTTACTTGCGGAATATGTCTAAAACGATTCACTAAAAAGAGCAACCTCGAAAGACACGAAGAAAAGCACAAAGACGCAGCATTATTTCCCTGCAACGAATGTGAATTATTGTACAGAAGAAAAGATAACCTGTATCACCACCAAAAAGAGAAACACCAAACCGGGGCCGGATTGCCTAATAAGTCTATAGATCTAAGCCAACCTGACCGACATTACATTATTGAAAAAGACAAAGGAACAAAAATACCTCGCTTTAGCACCGAGTCGACGGAGTACCGAACTTAAACGTACAAAATGTCTCAGATATCTTAAAATCGTTACAAAAACTGTTCGACTCCATTTTATCTGACCTTACAAGAGGGATGAAGGAAGAAGATTTAGTTCAAGTTACTCTTGAATGTCCCGATCTAGATTTTCCTACCAAATTACAATTTATACAATTGGCACAGGTGACAGGTGAACCGCTGCTGTCACAAATTGAACGAGTGCTGCAGTCCAATGAACAATTTGTCCTTGATCAGAGTGTACAATTAAATATCACCCATGTCAGTCTTCCCAAGGAGGTGTGAATACGTAGACACAGAGAGGTTCCTGAAAGACAGACGATGCATCATTCGCATACAGAACGATGACGACATCTGTTGTGCCCGAGCCATCGTAACGGCCTTAGCAAAAATTGATGGACACGAGCATTGGAACTCTATCAAACAAGGAAAGTACATCCAGAAGGAGTTAGCTCTGGAACTACACACCCGAGCGGAAGTACCTCTACAACAATGCGGTATCGATGAGATCAAACGCCCCTAAGCGATTCTACCAGAGTATCAAATACATGTAATATCCAGGGAGCATTTCAATGGAATCATATATCATGGACCAAATGCCGGAAAGATAATCTATCTATACTACCATGACA
The DNA here is from genome assembly GCA_002080025.1 of Modiolus philippinarum. Classification (NCBI taxonomy): domain Eukaryota; kingdom Metazoa; phylum Mollusca; class Bivalvia; order Mytilida; family Modiolidae; genus Modiolus; species Modiolus philippinarum. The sequence continues at coordinate 3,789 of MJUU01052207.1, forward strand.
ACCACTATGATGTCATTACTAGCATGGCTGTTTTCTTGGGTCGCAACTATTACTGTACCGAATGCAAAAAGGGATACGACCATAAAGAGGAACACATTTGCAACAACGTATGCCACTACTGCAGAAAGATTCACATCCCCAGCGAAGATGAATGGATATTATGTACCGATTGTGGGAGATACTTAAAGGCTCAACATGTTTCGATCTACACAAAAAGATGACGCCATCGGGAAACTCCACGTGTACCACTTATTATAAATGTAAAAACTGTGGACAAACCGTGAAAAAACGCAAAGGAGATCATACCTGTGGAAACGTCTACTGCCAGACTTGCAAAGATTACTATCCATCAGATCACCAGTGTTACATGCTACCCATGAATACCAACAACAGACAAAAGAAACAATCGTTTATTTTCTTCGATTTCGAATGTACTCAAGATGATCGAGTCCAATGTGATCAAGGATACCGACCAGATGACAACGACAAGTGTACCCATTGCAAAACAATGAAGTGTGGAGCTTCAGACACAGACATAATCTATGCGTCGTTCACAAAGTTTTCTTAAAATGCATGGATCAAAACGTAGATAAAGATAGTACCTGCCAGATATATGGAAAGAACGAATTAGTGTTTGCCGGACCCAACACAACAGAACATTTTTGTAAATGGTTGTTGTCCGGAGACAACGAAGGAGCTACCGTCATTGCACACATCTTCAAAGGCTACGATTCCTTACCAATTCTTGGGTATTTGTATCAGCATGGAGTAAAACCAACCATAATAGCAAACGGAACCAAGAACATGTACATAGAAGTACCTGGATGTCGCATTCGGATGGTAGACTCCATCAACTTTTAACCCGTAGCATTAGCCGAACTACCCAAGATGTTTGGATTTATGGAACTGAAGAAAGGATATTTCCCCCATCTGATTAATAGAAAAGAAAACCAATCAACCGTACTCAAGCAATTACCCAATTTGAGATTTTATCAACCCGACAGAATGAAACCAAAGGACAGAACCACCTTCTTCGAATGGTACGAAGTCAATTACGGACAACCGTTTTCAAAAAGAACTACTTAGTTACTGCCGCTCCGACGTAGACATTTTGAGAAGAGCCTGCTTAACGTTTAGAAATTTGTTCCTAGAGATAACATCAACCGACGGACAAGGTGGAACCGACCCGTTTCATGAATGTATCACAATAGCGTCCGCCTGCAACTTAGTATTCAGAAAAAAATTTCTCAAGCCCGATACCATAGGTATTATCCCAGCTCAAGGATACCACCCAGAGGAAAAGCATTCTGTCAAAGCCATGCAGTGGATCAAATACCTTTCAGAAACAGAAAGAGTTCGCATACAACACGCAAGAAATGGAGGGGAAAAACAAATTGGACCTTATAAAGTGGATTGATACTACGAGAGTGAAAACGGACAGAAATCATGTTGGAGTTTAATGGAAAATTCTGTCACGGATGTTTACACTGTTATAGTGCCAACACCGTCAACCCAATCAATAACATGACCATGGGGGATCTTCATCAACGAACGTTGGAGAAGAAGAGATACTTGGAAGAGCAAGGATATATCTACATTGGCAAATGGGAATGTGAATTTGACAAAGAAGTTAAAGAAAATGAAAGTTTAAGAAACTTTATCCAACAATCCGAAATCATTACTCCTTTGGAACCACGAGACGCCTTTTACGGTGGACGTACTGAAGCGTTCAAATTGTATGAAAGAGACCAGGACATATCGTACGCAGACGTCACCTCACTGTATCCCTACATCAACAAAACCGGAAAAATCCCTATTGGACATCCCGAGATCATCACGGAAAATTTCACTGATGTACAAGAATACGAAGGACTCATCAAATGTTAAGTCATCCCACCCAAAGGACTCTATATCCCAGTACTTCCAGCCAAAATCAACAAGTTGTTGTTTACTTTATGCAAAACCTGTGCCGAAACCCATCAACAAACACCGTGTGAACATTTAGACGAGGAAAGGGCTTTGACCGGAACCTGGGTAATCGATGAACTAAAGAAAGCTTTGGAGAAAGGATATATCATTCAACAGATATACGAAGTGTGGCAGTTCGACACGGAACAATACGAACCGACGTCAAAGGTCGGTTGGCTCTTTACCGAATACGTCAACACTTTTCTCAAAGGAAGCGAGTGGATGGCCAGAATGGTGTAAAACAGAAGAAGATAAATGGAGGTATATCAGAGAGTACCACGAAAAGGAGGGTATTCTTCTCGATTACAACAACGTTAAGAAGAATCCGGGGTTGAGAGCTTTACCTAAATTGATGTTGAATACCTTCTGGAGTAAATTCGGACAGAGAAGCAACCTACCGCAAATAAAATACGTTTGTGATCCTGCAGAATACTTCGACATGCTAACCAAATTCTTGTTATGGGTATTAATTTCGTCAGCGATGAGATGGTGGAAATAAGATATCAGTATAAAGAAGAATTTGTCGAAGACTCGGCACGCACCAATGTTGTCATAGCCGCTTACACGACCGCACAAGCAAGACTGAAGCTTTACAGTTATTTGGAAAAAATTGATCACTCGTGCACTATACGCCGACACCGATTCCATTGTTTACACATCTCAGCCTGGGAATGGAGACGAGAATTGGGCGATTATCTAGGGGATCTTACGGACGAAGTACCTGACAACAAAATTACGGAGTTCGTGACCGGTGCACCAAAACACTATGCCTACAAATTAGCCAGACCCGACAAAGACGGAAATACGACCATGTGCAAAGTACGAGGAATAACTCTCAACTACAAGAACTCCTTAACGATCAACTTCGATACGATAAAGGATATGATCACCAATAACAGAGACGCCGTGAAAACCGTTACTGACGACTTCAAAATTAAGAGGGAGCAAAAAAGATTACTGACCGTACAAAGATTACAGAATCGTGTTCGATAAAAGAGTTGCCATGGATGATTTAACCACGAGACCTTATGGATTTTAAATTGTACAGGCATCATGAGGATGGCTTTCCGACCCTTGACTGCTTAATGACGGAGAAAATAAAATATGTATATATGTAAATAAGTTCATTATTTAATTAGTAACGAAGATGAAATACCTTAAAAAAAAATAACAATGAGATAGTATAAACACAGAAACAAGCGATATGGAGTAAATGCAAAGGAAACCAAATCGATAGAAAACAACATAAGGGTGTTAGTTTAATGTTATTGCAGAAACAAGGGAAACAATTAAAAGCCCTTCCTAGCTCAGGAAATACAAAAAAAAGCTTCCGGAGTAAAACAACACAAAGGTGAAGATAAGTACAAACAAAGACCTAGGTTTGGGTTAGGTTTCGGGTATTTTTCAGTGGGCAAGTTATGATCAAGGTCAAATATGCGACTTAAGGGGGTAGACCTGGGGTAGGAGGAGATAACTCTGTTTTTAACTTTTTTAATACTTACACAAACAAATAGAATCATTACAATAGGTATTATCAAAATTTTAAAATTGTAAAAAAAATTTCCACACGGCAAATAAATACCAATTTTATCATGAAATCAAATACCTAACACTCAGTTATTTAAAATGGATGCATTTTAGTCTACATTTTTGCAATGCTGTCCAAAGATAATGAAAATTTGTAAAAGTCGGATTTCTTCCAAGGGAGGTAATTTATAGCACAGATTCAGCAATTTTATTGATTTTTACCCACTTTATTCTAAATTAAGAAAAAATGGGATGGTAGAATTTTCTAAAATTTTGATATATCTTACATGTACTAGTTTTCTTTCTATTCTTAGTTTTTAGTGAAAATTAAACGACATAATTTTTTACAAGAAGTGTTTAACAGTGATCAAAACAGAGTAAAAATTTCAGTCTGTATTATTCAGAACACCCATGTATTTCAGTTCAAACTAGTTAAATTTACTATCATTATTCATGCTTACTTTCACACATGTATAAACTACAGAATTTTGCATTTGAAATAATTTTAAATCAAATAACAATTCAATTAGAGCCAATTTTATACACCACAATCAAGTCCTGAACGGACCAAATAATATAGTGAAACAGGGTATCAGACATAAAACGGGACGGTGAAAATTGTTGAAAATTGCTGAAAGTCGACATGAACATGTGTAGTTTAAATATAGAAAATATTAAGAAAATTAAACGAGTGGAAAATTTTAGGCTTCCCCAGGTCTACCCCCTTAATGTCCCATTGCCACACTACTCTCACACCGCTACACTACCTTTGCGGTGCTCTACGTTCATGACGCTGGAACATGGGGGGGGGATCATTGGTCACGCTAGACTCAGGAGCAAAAATAAACTTTAACATAGACTTAACGGGCCATAGAGGCGTGATCCACTACTATGCTGAATGGGTGAAGATTTTATTAATCTGGATAAATATATCATATTCGCTATTATACAGGCTAGAAACGTGATGTCTGCTGTAGTTGAGTATCTTCAAAAGCAAAATCTCTCTCTAAAACCACCTTTTGACTGTTTTAAAGCTACCGCTATTCTAAATTACTTCATCAAGCTTATTTTCTAAACCGGGGATGAAACGTTATGACATATTATTTTTAACCTGTCTGTCCGTCTGTCCGAAGAAAGTACATAGTTGGCCCGCCTTCCTCCTGCAGCCTTTATGCTATAAAGTGTTGATTTTGCAAATCATTTGTACATAAACTGGAGGAAGAATTTGAACTTTGTAACATTAATTGGAAAAATATACATTGTTATACCTTATAATATTTTCCATATATAAATGCATTAGGGAAAAATATCGACAATTTGTCTGTTTTATTTCTTAAACCAAAAAACGATCTGTTGACCAGTCAACAGTTTTCAGTCTGTTGACCGACACCGATCTGTTGACCACCTGCCTTATTTTGATTGGTTCAAAAATATCACGCCCATATCACATGATCTCCTGTCGTCTGCATAACCAAAGTTGGCGACGTGAACTGTATTCAGATGAAATAGAGCGTATTCATTGAACATGAAAAGGTATAACAAAACAGTTATAGACTGGGTCCTCAAACAACAGCTGTTTTGTTTGACCCTCTGACTAAACTGTTGCACTCAGCCTTCGGCTTCGTGCAACAGTTCAGTCCTCGGGTCAAACAAAACAGCTGTTGTTTTCGGAACCAGTCAATAACTGTATATTGTTGAACTTATTCATTTTTCATCATTTTTAGTGATTGTGTCAAAGAGGGTGCATGATTCGACTTTGAAGTGGCTGTCTGTGGTGCAGCAGAATTTTATTTTCCGATGGAGATAAATCTCTTGGACTAAAATGGCAAGAATTATCTTTGCTGAAGGGGGTAGAAGGCTGAAGTAAACGATCGTTTCCCTCATAGTTCTTCAAACAGTTTGCAGGACCACCGTCTTCTCCCGGAAACAGAGATTTGTAGGCTTTGGCTAATCGCCTGATATCTCGAAGCTTCTTTTTCTTGACGATTCGGCACGACATCAAGGACAGGACCAAGGAACCCGTTCGTGCTCTTGTCGTAGGTATACGCCCATGGCACGAATCAACGCAACGAATTTAGCCTATTGGGCACATCATAATCTACTTGGTAGCTTCTACCGAGGATGAGTGTTTCTCTCAGAGATGCATTTTTGGCATCGTGAGGAATCTTGGCCTTGTGTTTGTTGAGCCGTAGTTGCCGCTGGATCTTATCGTTGATGTCGGTGGCGTAGAAGTCAGTACGCAGTAGATGGAAAACCAATGCAGTGGGAGCCGTCGTCTGGGGAGTAGAGAAAGGAATTTTTCCCCAAAAAGCATATTTGGGATTGAGTAATACTTCTTAAGATTCACGAGGGCTATCTCGTATTAGTTCTCCTCGAACAGTTGGAGTGGTGGGTTGAAGTGGTCACTATCTATCGTCCAAAGAGACCATGAAGAAGAACCCATGCTTGGGCGCATAATTAGAGATTTTCTACAAAAATGAAGCGTCCATTTATCCAAGAAGACGACGGTCATCTTCTGACCATCGGATTCGAACGAGAGTATTCGATCGTAGATGACGAGGTCGAAGGCTTGGGTTTTAACAGGGACGTTGCGCTCGAAGTCGGCTCGGATCTGGATATCCACGATCGACTGTTTCAGCCGCTCGGACTGATGATTCACGTTCGGAGGGGTTGACGCCGCCATTACTCAGAAGACTATCAATACCATCGAATTTCTTGCGTAAATCGGCGACCTCCTTATAGACCCTAGCGATCCTCTATTGGTTGAAGCTGGCATTGAAGTCTAGCTTTCAGCGTAGAGGGTAACGCGGATATTTTGCAATGGGCAGAGGAAGCATTGTTCTTCTGATCATTACTGCAATCGTTTGGAAAGTGACGATGATCCATCGAGGTTTCTCACGACCGTTTTTAGCGGCTAGACGCCAGTGAAATTGCTAGATATGGCATATGGCGATGGAATCACGCTGGTTCATGCGAAGTAGGCAATCAATCTTGTTCTTGCTCTAGATTGTTTTATAGAGCCGAGTTGCAAGGGTTGACGTTTGGAACGAACCAGGAGACCTTGCATAAGACATCAATGTCGGCAGTTGCTCTTAGCACCTCATTAACATCCAGTTTGCGCACCATGGAGAACTTGTGTTTGAATCTGTATACGATCTTATCCTAGTCCTCGGCAAAACCGAAGACGTGCTTGGGTGGAACGGTAACGGAAAATAATCTCTTACTGACTGGCTTAGCGATGATATAACCATGGCGTGCTGCTAATCTAACATTATCTGTCTCGGCATCGGCCGTGGAAACCTTGAACCCTAGCTGATTGAGGTCTTGCGATTTGGAGAGGTCGTCGGGTAGATGATGCCAGGCTCGATGAGGTGTCCATTCTGCTGGCGGGAGAAGCACTGTTGTGGGCTAGTGATACTAGATATGTATCGGTGTAGGTGGTACTATCGTTCTTCTGAAGTCAGTCTTCAATAAGGAGATAGTTCACTGGGGTTGGATGAAAAAATTCTAGGTTTTAATATTGAGGTAAACACTCGTTCAGCTAAACTTCCACTCGCAATCCACAGGTTTAGTAAGCTTCTGGATTCAAAATAAGCTGGAGATAGTAGATTTTCGCTGATCGAGTTTGTTACTCAATGCTTACATGATGGATAGTCGGTCATTATCGCCCTCGGTGGCAGGAAGGGGAGAAAATGCAGAAAGCGGGAGAGCGGGTGGGATACCTTCGATCTTTTCGGTATTCTGGCAGCCAAACCTATTTTTGCGCCTCAACCACAGGCATGAACACCAATTTTGGTGAGTCGATGTTGCATATTGCTGGCCTGAAGGCTGCGCTCTGTCTCTTGCACGTTTCTAGCAAGTGTGTCGCGCTGCTCAACGTCGGTGAGTATGATGAGTTTCATATATTTATAGTATAACTATCGATCGCCAGTTAGCTATGGATCGATCGCCCCTAAGCCATAGATTTAATGTCCCTAAGTGACAGAATCAACGTCCCTAAGCGATGGATCGATCGTCATTAAGAGATTCAGCGAGACGTTTGGTGACTAATACTTTTGTCCTCACCAAGCTTGCATGTATAAACAGTTGACCTCGCACTGTTTTGACACTTATTTGTATTCGCAGCGGCTTTGGGGATTTTAAGAGATGTCTCTAGCATTTGTCCACACCCTTCCGGTGGAAGAAGTGATTTAAGGTCCTACCTGTGAAATCGTACAGATCAACGCGTTCAGCATACCTTTAAGTACAACATCTGAAACATAAGAGACTTGGGATAAGCACACCCGCGATGAGCACTCTCTCCCATTTGTGCTCGTACTCAAGCGATGGTTGGACCGGAGGAGCGTCCAGCTCTTGCTGGTTCTTCAGGGAAAATTCTTTCAAGACTTAGTGATCCATTTTTTATCCTACACTACAGACTTCGTCTAGATTGCATCAGTATTCCAAACCCTTTTGATGCTGTTGAGGTCGATGATCAAGAATCCGAAGGGCTTTGACAAGCAGTGGTTTTATAAGGCATCGAATTCGCAAGGTTAGTGCAATGGTCTTAGCAGAGATGCTTTCGATTCTTATCATACTGTCCGAAAGCAAAGGAAGTTGGCGTTTCCCTGATCGATTGCCAAGGGAGCTGAAAGTAATTGTGACAGAGGTAGAAACAGTCCACGTTATTATGGAAACCACAAGCGAAGTAGTCTTTGTACTTGCCTTGCTTGCACAGTATCAAGTTGTCAAAGTCGATGACCCTTCATAAAAGTTTCGGATATCCATCTACGAAAGCCCTTTCACCAGCGCCCACTGCAGCAATTAGTAAAAGGGCCGGTGAATTGATTTTCAAAATACGTAGAGTCGATCGTAATCGAGCCATCAATCGCGCAAAAATAGCTTATTTAGCAATTTGGTGTTTCAACAGTCTGATTTCCACATGATGAGGCCTCTAATCGATCGCTCGTGGATGCACTATCGCCTTATGATGTCTTGAACTTGCAGTTACATAGATATAAAACCATATAGAAGGATGGACACGAGAGGCATGGGAGAGGTAGTGACCAGCAACGGACGTCGGCGGATGGTGGATATCTGTGCCGTGTGCAGAGCCAGGAAGTAACAGTTCGTGGCTGCTACCGGTACCGGACCATTGCATAAACTGATATATCGGATGGCTATTGAGATACATCTGCCTAGGTATATTTCACCGCTCCGATGACTAACCTGAAAAAGTGCTTGAAGGCTGATGGTACTCCTAAACCTTGGTCGAGGCCGATTAACCGATTATGCCAAGCATACGGATACGACCGTAGGCATTTGGATCTGCGATAAGACGATGCTAGCCTTCCTCGTTGTCATTCACAATCCCACAGCACGCGAACGCTTCAAGCGTGGCATCGTTAGACCCATCATCGGCACTAAAGTACTTTCGTCAAATCGATGAGCACCTACTTTCCTCGTATACCAGTATAATAACACCAAACATCGATCCCACCACCACAAGCTAACACAAGCACGAGGACAGGGTTTTCTGAAACCTTTAAGGAGATCTCCCACCTCTGCAGCAACAGTGATTGGACGTTGGCGATACAGATCAGCAAGAAGAAGTGCACATTCGAAAAGGGATATAACAGCACCAAAGCAAGGAAGTCTTCCCCATAGGCCAGGCCACACCCTTATCGCCTTACGAACTTCAACGACAATTAGATCCAGGGATTCTTCTACGAACCCGGGTTTCAGCGCACCCACTAGGATGTCTAATCGCATCTTGAAGGTTTTGCAGTGGCGAATCCGGGTTAGTATGAAGGAGGTCTATGTAAAGTTTAGGGATACCCTGCGTCATTAGAAATTGTGGATCAAGCTATCCGAGCTCTCTCTCGAGAGGCAAAAAGAATATGAGGCATCAGGAGAGGGAAACGATGAATTCGACTACTAACTTATCTTTATTCGGGACAGGTGGGGATTTTTTGTTCAGACCATTAGTAAATCATTTGTAATGACTTGAGAGGGATGAGGGTAAGGAAGTGATCAACTAAAACAACAACAGTTAGTGTTCTACTGAGGAGAGAATGAATGCAAATCTACCAAAGCATTAGCCAATTGTAGATAATGAAAAGATCTGGTAAGGATAAGGGAGAGAATCTGATGAATTGATATTAGTTAGGACAATAATTTTCGTAAGATGCAAGGTATACAACAAAATACAAAACTTATTTAATGAAGGAAAATTAATAGGAAACACTTGCAATGGCCGAACATTACAATCACATGTCACAGTCAACCAGGGAACTACACAAGATAAACAATAAGATGACAAAAGACAAACATAGATAACGATAGGAACTCGGGATAGCCGGACCTGGTACCGGTACTGGCAACAGCTAGCGGTAGGGTTTAACCAGTTTATGGGTACCCAAACCTCCCCTTCTTCTATCCCTTTTCCCTATAGAATAATAAACATACAAATAAAACCCAATACAGGTAGACCACTAACTCTAAGACAACAATTTTGAAAAGGAAAGAATAGACAAAATGTAATTTAGAAAGATGGGTCGAGGAGTGCTCGCCGCTAAAATGCCGGCTAGCTCAAGGAGCCTAGTCTGCTGGTAAAACACTACGGAATAATTATAAAATTCAAAACTTCCCGAAGGGTTTGGTAAAGAATCATCATTGATTTCAGTAGACATCGGCAGTATCAGTGAGAGGCCAGTATAATTGTAAAATCTTCAGATCATTGGATCCCGAAGCCAATTTAACTGAATCATGAAGAATATCCGGTCAATATCCCCTATTACGTAAATAATGTAAGTTACATCCCAGTTTTTCTGGATATTTTTTAATCGTTTTTTTACATTTTTTAACAATATTTCCGTAAAAACGAGAGAGAGAAATGCCTTAACTAATAAGCTGTTTCCGAGTCACATTATGTTTAGATACCAAATGTTCATATCTTCTATAAAACTTCTTAAATGTGTTTATCAATCTATGAAATCTGTAACCTTGTTTTAATAGTTTGGATGTGATAGTAAGGTTACGTTAATTAAAGTCGTCAAGAGAAGATCAGACGCGTGCGAATCGTACCAGTTGAGATATATACACCCCGTATGATGCTGTCAATAATAAGGTATCGTCGATATACAAATTGAAATGAGTTGATCACTGTTTTGTATGGTTCCATTCTGTGTTTTTTTTTCATAAAGTCCCGTTCGTAACAGAGCAGGAAAAGATTTGCAATGAGAGGTGCACATTTTGTACCCATGGGAATTCCAATGACCTGTTGATAGACGATGTTGCCGAAACAAACAAAAATGTTGTCTAGCAAAAGATTCTAATAAATAACAAAAAAAATGGAGTAGTTATTGTCAGTTTAGTTTCTCCATATAGCATTTATGAAATCTGCAAATTTTTTTGTAAAATGTTTGGATGTGATAGTAAGGTCTTTGCTAATTTTGTTTTTCCATTTGGATCATATTTGTCATTTGTTCTCTATCAGTTTTAAACATCTTTGAGTTCATCGCCTTGCAAACTTCTATATTTTATTTCCATTGAAGAGACATAAGCTGACGAAATCGCCATATGCATAAACAAAATTTACAGTAAGTTCAGTATTTAGTTATTTGTGTTATGTGTAGTAAGTTGCTCGTTCAATTGATGGGCGCCTCATTCAGTATAGGAAGGATTTTCCATTGATATCCATATTTCTGTTTCTTTCACAAATTTCTTCATTCCAGGTAGGGTTACGACGTAGACACACAATGTTGCGTCCATGATTTTACGAATTGGGAACGTAGTGACTTTTTTCATGCATGTTTTATCATATAAACGAGCATGGGAGATGTCCTTTGTAATAAGTATTTAGATCATATATCTTCTATTAAACTTCTAATAAAACAAAACTTATATCTAAGTTGCTAACCTCTATCTTGACAGCTGTTACAGAGGACATTCAAAAATACTGTGATACTTGCTTTTCAAGAGGCGGTGTAAGTGAAATGTGGATTTTGAAAACTCAAAAGATCTACTTGACATCTTATACTCTAGTGTAACAGAATTAAAACTTTCGTCTTCTCCACACTTTACACTACCATTCCTCATGAACAACTAAAATATCGGCTGCAAGGTTTAATTCATAGACGTTTCTCTCGTAATAACGGTGAACGAAGATATAGGTGCATTGTTGTAAGTAGAGAACAAGCCCACTTTGTGAAAAATGACTCCCAATTGGAGAAAAAATATATCGAGTAAGGAGTGATTAAAACGTTAGCGTTTCTGTTCGACAATATACAAGTCCAGTTGAGAGGACTTGTTTTTCAACAGACTCGGAGTTCCTGTGGGCACAAACTATGTACCTCTCCTAGACGATCTGTTTCTCCACTCTTATGAGGCTGAATTCATCGAAGGGCTTCTTCAAAATAAAGATAAAAAGCTGGCCGAATCCTTCAATTTTAGCTTCCGTTACATAGACGATATTTTGTCACTAACCAAACCTTGCTTTGCTGATTTTCTTCATCTGACCTATCCAAAAGAGCTCGAAATTAAGGATACTACAGACACATTCACATCGGCCTCATTCCTTGACAAACATCTCGTAATTGACAAGAGAGGTAAACTTCAAGCTGTACGAAAAACGCAATGACTTCACTTTTCCAATCGTCAACTTCACTGTTCTTTGTAGCAACATCCCAATAGCACCGGCATACAGAGTTTACATCTCCTAGCTCATTCACTATTCAAGAGCCTGTGGTTGATACAGTGACTTCCTTGAAAGAGCCTGGTTGCTCACAAACAGTTTATTTAAACAAGGTTATATTCCCAAAAACTTCAAAAGTCATCCCTTCAGAAGTTTTACGGTTCACATCACCATCTTGTGGACCGAAAGAGAGGATAGCTCATCACTTTCTCTGATGGGATATTTGTTTTGTCACCCTTCTTCTCATCACTTTCTTTGATGTAATATTTGACATGTCACCCTTCTTGTCATGACTTTCTCTGATGGAATATTTGACGTGTCACTCTTCTTCTCATCACTTTCTCTAATTGGATATTTGACATGCCACCCTTCTAGATCTTTTCATCACTTTCTATGATGGGATATTTGACATGCCACCCTTCTTTTCATCACTTACTCTGATGGAATATTTGACATGTCACCCTTCTTTTCATCACTTACTCTGATGGGATATTTGACATGTCACCCTTCTTTTCATCACTTTCTATGATGGGATATTTGACATGCCATCCTTCTTCTCATTACTTTCTCTGATGGAATATTTGACATGTCACCCTTCTTTTCATCCCTTACTCTGATAGAATATTTGACATGTCACCCTTCTTTTCATCACTTACTCTGATGGGGTATTTGACATGTCACCTTTCCTCCCATCACTAACATTAATTGGATATTTGACATGCCACCCTTTCTTCTCATCACTTTCTCTGATGGGATATTTGAAATGTCACTCTTCTTCTAATCACTTTGTCTGACGGGATATTTGACATGCCACCTTTCTTTTCATCTCTTTCTATGATGGGATAATTAACATTCACCTATCTTTTCATAACTTACTCTAATGGCATATTTGACATGTCTCCCTTGTTCTCGTCACTTACTCTGATAGGATATTTGACATGCCATCCTTCTTCTCATCACTTTCTCTGATAGGATATTTGTTTTGTCACCCTTCTTCTCATTACTTTCCCTGATGGGATATTTGACATGTCACCCTTCTTTTCATCACTTTCTATGATGGGATATTTGACATGCCACCCTTCTTCTCATCACTTTCTCTGATGGAATATTTGACATGTCACCCTTCTTTTCATCACTTATTCTAATTTGATATTCGACATTTCACCCTTCTTCTCATCACTTACTCTGATGGGATATTTGACATGTCTCTCTTCTTCTGACATATTTGACATTCCATCTTTCTTCTAATCACTTACTCTGATGGAATATTTTACATGCCACCTTCTTCTCATCCTGTACTCTGATGGGATATTTGACATGTCTCCTTTCTTCTCATCACTAACTCTGATAAGATATTTGACATGCCACCCTTCTTCTCATCACTATCTCAACAGAATATTTGACATGTCACCCTTCTTCTTATCACTAACGAAATTGGATGTTTGACATGTCACCCTTCTTCTCAAAACTAACTCTAATTGGATATTTGACATGCCATCCTTCTTCTCATCACTTTTTCTGATGGGATATTTGAAATGTCGGCCTTCTTCTCATTTCTTACTCTGATGGGATATTTGTTATGTAACCCTTCTTCTCATCACTTTCCCCGATGGGATATTCGACATGCTACCTTTCTTCTCATCACTAACTTAATTTGATTTTTGACATGTAACCCTTCTTCTCATCACTTTTCCTGATGGGATATTTGACTGGTCACCCTTCTTCTCATCACTAACTCTGATGGGATACTTAACATGCAACCCTTCTTTTCATCACTGACTGTCATCGGATATTTGACATGCCAGCCAACTGCTCATCACTTTCTATGATGTAATATTTGACATGCCACCCTTCTTCTCATCACTACCTCTGATGGGATACTTAACATGCCACCCTTCTTCTCATCACTAACTCTGATGGGATACTTAACATGCCACCCTTCTTTTCATCACTGACTGTAATCGGATATTTGACATGCCAGCCTTCTTCTCATCACTTTCTATGATGTAATATTTGACATGCCACCCTTCTTCTCATCACTTTCCCTGAAGGGATATTTGAAATGCCTTCCATCTTCTCGTCACTTACTCTGATGGGATATTTGACATGTCATTCTTCTTCTCATCACTAACTCTAATTGGATGTTTGACATGTTATCCTTCTTCTCATCACTCACTCTGATGGGTTATTTGACATGTCTCCCTTCTTCTTATCACTTACTCTGGTTGGATATTTGACATGCCACCTTTCTTCTCATCACTAGCTCTGATGGAATATTTGACAAGCCACCTTCTCATTTTTTACTCTGATGTGTTATTTGACATGTCTCCCTTCTTCTCATCACTAACTCTGATGAGATATTTGACATGTCATTCTTCATCTCATCACTTTTTCTAATGGGATATTTGACATGTCACCCTTCTTCTCGTTACTTTCTCTGATTGGATATTTGACATGCCACCCTTCTTCTCATCACTTTTTTCTGATGGGACACTTGACATGCCACTTTTCTTCTCATCACTTTCTATGATTGGATATTTGACGTGCCACCCTTCTTCTCATCACTTTCTCTGATGGGATATTTGACATGTCACTCTTCTTCAATCACTTTCTCTAATGGGATATTTGACATGTCACTCTTCTTCTCATCACTCTCTCTGATGGGATATTTGACATGTCACCCTTATTCTTATAACTTTCTCTGATGGAATATTTGACATGTCACCCTTATTCTCATAACTTTCTCTGATGGGATATTTGACATGTCACCCTTCTTCTCATCACTTTCTCTGATGGGATATTTGACATGCCATCCTTCTTCTCATCACTAGCTCTGATGGGATTTTTTTTAACATGTGTGTCTTCTTCTCATCACTTACTCTGATCAGATACCTGACATGCCACCTTTCTTCTCATCACTAACTTTGATGGAATATTTGAAATGCCACCTTCTCATCCTTTACTCTGATAGGATATCTGACACGCCACCTTTCTTCTCATCACCAACTCTAATTGGATATTTGACATGTCATTCTTCTTCTCATCACCAACTCTAATTGGATATTTGACATGGAACCCTTCTTCTCATCACTTTCTCTGATGGGATATTTAACAGGTCACCCTTATTCTCATAACTTTCTCTGATGGGATATTTGACATGCCACTATTCTTCTCATTACTTTTTTTGAAGGGATCTTTGATATGCCACCCTTCTTCTCATCACTAACTCTGATGGCATATTTGACATGTCTCCCTACTTCTCACCACTTACTCTGATGGGATACTTGACATGCCACCTTTCTTCTCATCACCAACTCTAATTGGATATTTGACATGCCAGCCTTCTTCTATCTCTACTTACTCTGATTGGATATTTGACATGCCACCTTTCTTTTCATCACTTACTCTGATGGGATATTTGACATGTCACCCTTCTTCTCATCACTAACTCTGATGGGATATTTGACATCCCACCCTTCTTCTCATCAGGAACTCAGTTGGATATTTGACATATCACCCTTCTTCTCATCACTAACTCTGATAGGATATTTGACATGCCACCCTTCTTCTCATCACTTACTCTATTTAGATATTTGACATTTCACCCTTCTTCTCTCTATCTTCTATGTTTTTGTCCCGTCTTATGTTTAAGATGTTGTTGTGTTTCTATATGTAGCTACATGTCAGCAACAGTTATATGGTCGACTTACCATGTCAAGTTTGAAATCCAGAAATACGAAATGGCAGGCCTAGGGTATATTAATTGGTAACCTCAGTCGTGCGTCTATACGTCTTATTAGCCGTCCGTCCCCAAGAATTGATTACTTCTCTTCGAAATAAATTAGTTTCCTTAAACGTTGTGAAATCTGAATAACAAAACTCAGGTCAAGTTTGTTTTTGGGTTCATAAGGGAAAGGGGTTCTAAATTTGCGTATCGAAATATTTTGAAATTTTGTTCATTTTGGTTTTTCTAGCCAATAGTTATGAAGAAACTTGAATAAAAAATCTTCATATTTGATACACAAATCTCGGTATAAGGTCGATTTTGATACTAGAGTTCTTAGCGGTTTGGAGTTATGCCCTTTGAAATTTTACAAAGAAAAAAGTCGATATTGATGTAATGCATCAATGCTATTTTGATATTGGTCATATGGTCATTTTTTCTACCATATTGGTCTTGTACATGGACTTAAGTGCATTTCCTCCTTATCCTCACAATATTTACTAAAGTTCGATTTGAAGATACAGATTTTTGTGTTTTTCTTGACCATTTTCTCATTTACCTGTAGAAGTAAATAAAAAATGTCTTGTGTGTAGGTCGGTTTAGTTTTAAATAATTTTATCTATTCAAACAAAACAATCTATAAAGTCTTCTAATCACAATAATATATTTAGAGAGAACATGCGTAAATATAAAAATATCATGAGTTCTTATACGTAATATGTTTGTGAAGAGAATGCAGGTTAACCTACGATACGTTAAAATAGAATGAAACTTGGATGAATACTTTTAGTATATCTTTAGAAATATTAGTATAAATAAAAATTTAAATAAAGCAGTTTTCTATTGTTTTCTAAGTTAAAATTTGCATCGTCTTATGTGAGAGAGTCTACTGAATTGGTCTATCGACACAACTCCCATTATTTTTATACATCTTTATGAGAATTCTGTAAAAAATTCGTAAAATTCTATTTATTCTGTCATATTCATTTATCGTCAAACACTTACCACTTTTAATCCTTTAATTAGGTTAATCCTATGATGAAAAATTGAGAGGAGTTAGTTTCCCGCCAAATTTCAAAACTCTTATAACTCCAAAAGGAGATCACAAATCTACCATTTTTTCACTAAAATTATTTCTAACAAAAAAATCAAATTTCATTTGAATTACTACTTATTAAATGTTCTAACAAAAAAATCACATTTATTTGAAATCCCTTTTACTTTAAAGTTTAAACACAGTAGCGAACCTCCTTCAGTACAGTTTCACATAAAAACATATTTTACAATAGGGGTGTCACATGTGATTTTTTTATAGAAATTTGTGTCTAATCTTAATGTCCATTCATAAGTAAATTCATAAGTAGTTTGGTTATATATTTGCAACAGCAGATACACTTCTTATAATATATAATTTTATATATACTTGTTGTAGTACATTCTGTATTAAATATTTCAAATGGAGAAAGTGTTTGAGCATTAAATAATTTTGGTCCTTTTGTAGATACAATACTAAATGTGATTGCACAATGAAATACTTTAAATTTCAAACACCGCTTGGCTAAAAATACTAAAACATGTCATAATTTATATAGATTAATGGAGGGACTTTTCCCGTCAATCCCAATCCTTCTTCACCTGTATTACATTCTATGTAATTTATGTCTGGTATATGAAAGGAGTTAATGAAAAAAAATAATATTTTTCTTATAAATATTTAAACTACACTGTAAAATAAAAATGAAAAGAAAATTCATTTCACTCATTTGCCACCATATTTTTTCATTTTACCGTGATGAAGCTGTTCTTAATTATTACATGAAACACATAATGGCTATTTCTGATCAAACATAAACATGTATATGTGTGTGAAGCAACATTAAATGTATTCACTCAATGGAAGATCTGTGATGCTGCAAGCAAATGTGAAAGCACCTTTGGGTTCTCTGCATAGGAGTAGAAAAGATTTGTATAACTAAGTGACGTTACTCAAACTCAATCTTCTTTTTGATTACATCATAATCCCGATAAGTTCTTTTCGGACTCTCTCGTGAAAGAGGTGAACGATTTTTCAGTTTATAAACATCATCAACAACAGATTTTCTCAATTCATCAAAGGCTCCATTATTTTCCAGCAAACGGTAAACCGATGTATGTTTGTTTAATTTCGCAACTCTAATAGGGGACAATGATATATTTTCAGACTTATTTACCGAAGCTCCATGTTCTATTAAAAGCGATACAACATCTCTGTAGCCATTTTGACAAGCGAGATAAAGTGCTGTTGCTCCCGTTTCTTCTACTTCATCTACATCAATGTCCCTTTCCA
Source organism: Modiolus philippinarum (assembly GCA_002080025.1). Taxonomy (NCBI): domain Eukaryota; kingdom Metazoa; phylum Mollusca; class Bivalvia; order Mytilida; family Modiolidae; genus Modiolus; species Modiolus philippinarum. The sequence continues at coordinate 22,008 of MJUU01052207.1, forward strand.
GCAGAGTGTTACACACTTCTGTATGACCATTTCCACTTGCAATATGAAGTGGTGTCCATTTTCTTTTTTCTGCTAGATTTATTTCTGAACCTGATTCAAGCAATAGCGAAACAATAGTTTCATTGCCCTGTTGGCAGGCAACATGCAATGGTGTCCAACCGTCTTCATCCACTTGATTAACATTTGCATGACTCTCAAGTAAACACTGAACCAAATCAAAATTTCCCTTTTCACACGCAAGATGCAGGGATGACCGACTCCTTTCTCCGACTTCATTTACATTTGCTCCGTGGTTTATCAAGAGCAAGGCTATTTCCACACGTTCTGTTTGGCACGCTTTATGTAATGGTGACCAACCCTGACTATTTTTCATATTTACAGAGGCATTATTT
>MJUU01052207.1:23859-38453 GCA_002080025.1 Modiolus philippinarum
CGAACAGATGTTTAAATTAAAATCTGCTAAATAATGCAATTATGGTGTTGCAATACCTGGTATATCGAATACTAGTAAGTGCTCTATTCCGATTGTGAGAATGACACTTTTCACGGTATTTTAGTCTGTATGTGCATCATGATTCTAACGTCCTTTCCATGCTAGAAAGTTTATTTGGAGAAAAATGATTGAGATTTGTCTTCAATGAAGCGTTTTGTTATCATGGCTTAAACATACAATTTTATTGTGCATATAAAATTGTAAACATATATATCTACAACCTAACTATTTCTTTCATAAAGTCGCAACAAGATACAACGGGACTATAGATTATGCATATGCATTTCGACTTCAAAGAAAAAAATATGCATATTCACAAATAACAATCAGAAAGAACAAGAAATATGGACGTTGATGAAGATAACCCAATTCTTTACGGAATTAACAAAAGAAAAAAATGCTCATTTATGGCCTGTTATTACGGAAAACATAAAAATTTTGGAACCCGAGGAGGAAAACAACCCCTCCAAGGGTTGACAAATCTGGATGTTTAAATTATTATATTTTAAAAAAGTAAATTCAGTTTCCCATCAGGAGGTCATTTTATGGATTGAATCTCGCAAAGGAGACTGGTATATCTTCTATTAGTGTTTTTTTACGGTAAACATGGTTGTTTTCCTCTGTGACTATATATTCGAGTTAATCAGCGGGAAACAATAGGGTTGTTCCCGCTGTGATGTCATATATATGTTGTTTGCAAAAACATCTGAATTATTTTTCAGTCAAATGATTGCTTTATTCAATCAAATTTTCTCTTTTTTAGTAACATTTCATAATATTTTATATAGCTAGGTATTTGAAGTAGACACACAGGTGTCGCCATTCACTCTGGTAAAATTAAAACTAAAATTTATGATAAAAGTGAGGATTTTGATTCAACATTACCAATTTTCCCTTCTTGACAGCGGCGTCCTTATTGCTCCATTATACTGTGTGTATATATTTCGACTTGTACAATTCGCAATTAAGCAACTATTGACGACTTTAATGAACGTAACCTTCTATCTCATCAAGGTTTCAAATTACAAAGATAAGAAGTTTTATAGACTATATGAACATTTGGTGTGGCTCGCAAATAGATTATTGCTAATTTCCCATCCTCGTTTTTACTGAAATATTGCTAAAAATGCCAAGAACTTGAAAACATCAAGACAAACTACATTCTTTACGTAATTTGAGATATTGGCGGGATATTCTGTTATACAAAAATACAGCTTTGAGTTCTAATGACCTAAAGATTTCCACGTATACTGGGCTATCAGTGATACTGTCGATTTCTCCTGAAAAACATGTTGATTCTTTACCAATCTTTTCGGGAAGTTTTGAACTTGATATTTCATCCGTAGTGCAACAGATGTTTTGGACTAAGTTCATTGGGCATGCCAACAGTTAAATGGCAAGCACTCATCCATTCATTTTTCTAAATTCCATTTTTTCTCAATCTTGTCTTATTCAAGATAATGGTTTTTAGTCAGTAGTTTACAAGTATTGATTTCTATAGGTATGTTTTATTATATAATAAGGAAATGGGATAGAGAGAGGGAGATGAGATGAAAAAAAAAAACGGAAGAAGAGTACCTATTGTTGCGCCTTGTTTTTTTTTATCTGTGTTTTACTTTGGACTGTATTCCGTGATCAAAGTTCTGTCATTGCAGTGTATTTACCTTTAAGTATCGTTTCTTCTAGATGTTCTTTCAGTTTGGATTTGCCTGAAAAACAATGTACCTTGTTAATGATAATTAAGCTTTAAAATAAAACTGTGTTACAAGCACATACCAAATAAAACAAAATGAGTAGGTCCCTATATATGTTGACACATAAGTAATATAAACATATAATTCTAAAATAAAAAAGAAATCAAAAGGTATGTCCATATTTTAGGAGATATATATAAGTCACATAGGATGAATTAAGTACAAAGGAAACATCTAAAAAAAAAGATTACAATGGGGCTGCTATCGTAAGTTGAATTACAGTTTACAGCGATCACACAAAACAAAAATTAACCTAGCGACAATAAAATGTTATTAGAATGTGAAATTTACCGTTGGTGGATACAATTTCTGTATTTAAAGATAGTCAAAGGATTATTCCAGAAGGGGAAACATGAAATAATTGATTTCAAAGATATATTTTTCCATCATCCAAATTGGTATCCCTTTGGAAATAAATAAAAGGGTGTGTTCAATTTGGCAGGTATCACTACCCAGGCACTTAAATGAATCAGTTAACCTTAGAATGGTTAAATTATATGACTACAACTGGTCAATTTCTGGATTTCACTGTATATCTTTATCTATTCGATACGGTAGTCGAGAATTTTACCCGTCCATTTAATACAAGTAAACAAAATCTGGCCAAAAAAAACTAATCAATTTTTAAGAAATAAATGCATAAAGATTGAAGAAAATTCGGTGATATATCTTGTATTCTTCCAAAATGATAGGCACCCGTCATAGTGCATTTAAAGGCAATTTACGCACAAGTTTTATTATCAAACTGCGAATGTCAACATAATTTTTATACTGCAATGAAGTACTTGAATTTAAAAAAGATTAATTTTTCCAGTCAAAAACGACTTTTTGAAATTTGCTACTATGGTAAACAATCCGACTAGATCTTTTTTTTTCCGTTTCATGAAGAGCTCCATTTCTTTTGTTTAATACAAATTACATGTTGGCCTGTGCTATATCTGTTGTAAAGTCAATAATCAAGAAATAAATTTGAATTTCAGTAAATTTTGCAGCATTTGATGGAATTACTTGATTTTAAGCATCAAACGGGAGTGCAAGTGTATGGGGTAAATGCACATGCGTTAAAGTCTATATCAACATATGATGAAGCTAAGCAAAAGAACAACGCTTCTATTGTAGTTGTGCAATGAGGCCTTCAACAATGAGATTTGCTTACACCTCCTGGTATGTTCAATAAGGCCCATGTTTGTTCAGATAAAAAGATGGGTTGCAATAAGGCCGTTTTCCGGCCAACGTGGAATTTTTATTAAATATGTTCAGATGTTACCTACTATAAATGTAGTTTAAGATTGTATATCGACATGTGCAAGTCACGGGATCATGTGATTTTAGTAGGACTTTTATCGAAATAAGAAATAGAGTATGAAAAGAATAAAGATTGGCACGTTGCCAAAACAACAATCATCCTCATTTGGATATTATAATATTGTGCATATGGTGCTATTTTATCCATGATATAGTTCTTTTATTAATCATTTTCTTTTTTTGAAGGGAAATAATACAGTTTTAACAAAGATAACACTTTGTGAGAAAATTCTTTCCTAAAACTTCATTTTTGGGGGGGGGGNGGGGGGGGTAAATGGAGTACTCTACCGTCCCATTTTCTGATATTTTATGGATATTAGTATGGATTTGTTCTTGTGCGACATATTTTCATATACCTATATAAATGTACATATAATTATATACTTTTTAAAACAAGCAAGAGCTGTCGCCGAATGGCAGCCAAATATACCCCCCGCTCAATGAACCCTGAATCCATATGGCAAATGCAAATTTAAGTGGATGTGGACACAATACAGGTGTGGACACAATACAAGTATGGACACAATGATATATTCTTCAAGAAAGAACGAAAATACTTTGTTGAAATCAAACAAATGTAAAATTCACCCTTTTCTAGCTCTAAAGGCATTTTACAAAAAAATCATAAGTCTTAGAGAACTTTGAAAACAACTTTTCAAGAGGATAACAACGAAAAAAGGTGTCTCTCCAACAGCTTGATTTCACAATATCTACGCTTTAAATTATTTTTTTGAAAAAAAAAATCAAAGCAGAAGGAATAAACAAAAGTCAAGTCGAATTATCTCGGACAATAAATATATTCCTTCATGCATATCTACATAAAGTGTCCTTCCTTTGTGTAAAGTTTCATCAAAACCCTTCCAATGGTTTAAGAGGAGTTGCGCTTACGAGGTAACCCATACATAGGGAATCAACGAAAAGTCAGTCAAATTATCTCCCCTTCCTAGTTTCGGACAATAATTATATTCCTTCATGCACATCTACATATAGTGTCCTTCCTTTATGTAAAGTTTCATTAAAATCCTTCAAGTGATTTAAGAGGAGTTGCGCTTAGAAGAAGTGTGGACAGACGAAGTCAAATTATCTCCCCTTCCTGGTTTCGGACAATAATTATATTCCTTCATGCACATCTACATAAAGTTTCCTTCCTTTGTGTAAAGTTTCATCAAAATCCTTCAAGTGGTTAAAGAGGAGTTGCGCTTACAAGGTAACCCATACATAGTGAATCAACGAAAAGTCAAAGTCGAATTATCTCCCCTTACTGGTTTCGGACAATAAATAAATTCTTTCATGCATATCTACATATAATGTCCTTCATTTGTGTAAAGTTTCATCAAAATCCTTCAAGTGGTTTAAGAGGAGTTGTGCTTACAAGAAGTGTGGAAAGACGGACAGACGGACGGACAGACGGACAGACAGACAGGGTGATTCCTATATACCCCCAAACTTTGTTTGCAGGGGGTATAAATATCACGTCACTGGGCAAAAAAAAAGATTTTGTCAGCTTAAACACTTGATTGGTTGTAGAATCTGTTTTACTCTTATGATACTCTTTTGAATTTCGAAATTTTGGCCTCGAATACAAACACCGAGGCATTGTTGAAATGTGAATATTATGCGCTTTGTTTGGTATAATTCAAGAATATGTGCACCAAATATTAAGAAGTGTTATTATGAAATATACCAATATTATACAAACACAGCATTCAACACATTTCAACTCTCAATCTGAGCATGGCTTTATCATCATAGTCGGGCATATGGTAAACTGTCAAACAACACCGGAGACGGAATTTGAGGGGTAATCCGGCGGAAAATGTCGTATTTTATTCGCATTTTCCAGACTTGTTTTTCAATTGCGCACTTAGGAGCTAAATTGTCCAGCGTAGGTTGAGAAAAGCTATATGTAAACTGGCAACCGCATCACAAAATCAAGTGTAGACACATATCAAGTATTGAAACTTAGCCGAAGTTTGCCAATTGGTGGTACATTTGTTTATGTCAACTATAAATAGTATCTCGGTCAGGTGCGATATCAAAGTCGAACATTCAAATGAATGAGCGTCCATGATTGATCAAAATCGCATGCAAAATTAGTTTTGAAATCGAAATTATAAAGTATTCTTGGTGTTTTCATGCATTATATGATATCTGGTATAATTCGACATGATCCGTTTTTAGAGCTTCCAAAAAATTTAAAGAAATACAGCTCATATTGCTTTAATCTATTGTAGCGCTTCAGGTTAATTGTTTCCGTCAATTAAATTTTGCTAAAGAATTATCATGTAGGAAAAATTATAATTGTACAATTCAATTTCATAAGTTGTCAGTTCTTTAGGTGGCATACATTTATTTCAATGGGCCAAGAATCCAGTCACTCCTTCTTACTGGTATTTGAGGTGTTCGTTTTCGCCTTCAATAACACGAGAGTTCCTATCTCGAAAGTCCCGTATTATTAGCTTGGTTCCGAAGGCAAGACAGGGTTAAAACTTTTTACCATATGTCGTTTATTTTTCCATAGGCTTAATGCTAATTGACGTGAAGAGTTTATTACAAATGAGTTAATTTCAGTAGAATTAACCAAAATTCAAATATGGTTAAAAATTGCAAATATTCTGCTGCTGAAAGATATCAAAGAAATCATGCTTCTACCAAACTTATTTTTTGCCGAATCAGTGGGCAAATTTTAGCGTCTTAATGCAACGCCTCCTTTACAATAAAAGAGATGTTTTTAATTTCAATATTACTAATTTCCCTTTGCTTGGCGGTGACGTTCCTCTTGTTCCATCCTACGGAGTGTATGTGTCTCATCTGGTAAGATTGGCAGGCGTTTGTTCTTCACTTAACGGCTTTAATGCACGTAGCCCTACTATCACATCGAAACTTTTACAACAAGATTACAGGTTTCATAAATTGCTAAATGCAGTTTAACAGTTTAAAAGTTTTATAGAAGATATGGACATTTGATATCAAAATATGGTGTCAATCACTAACAGCTTTACTTAGGTCATTTCCCGTCCTAGTTTTACGGAAATGTTGTTAAGATATGCCAGAAACTGACACAAAAATTTCAGAAAAACTGTGACATAATTAATTAATTCTTCCCAAAATAGGAGATATCGAGAGGATATTCTGCTTGTATCCGTTAAATTTGCTTTGGAATCCAGTGACCTGAGAATTTTGCACCAATACTGGCCTCTAACTGATGCTGCCGATGTCTACTGAAACACATGATGATTCCTTACCAATCACTTTGGAAAGTTTTAAATTTGATTTTAATTTTTCTTCTATATTGCGTGTAATAAAATTAGGTGGAGTTCGTATCCAAATATCATAGTCCGTGTTCCGGCGGTCCTAAACAGCCAAGATACTTTACAAAAACGTCATTTACTACGTAGAAATACGCATTATAACAATGTACAGGCTATAACATGAACAATACAGCCATCCATCATGATAACAATATTGAAAATACAAAATGATATCAATGAAATTGAATCTTGGTGCAGAAATAATAGCATGAAAATAAACGCACAAAAGACTTAATGTATGAAACTATGTTCTCGACCAAAAATGGTTAACACGAATGATTTAGAGATGAAAATTGGTGATGATTATATTGAAAAGGTTCACTCATATAAATTACTTGGTATTATAATTGACGAAAATTTAAATTGGGAAGACAAGGTTAATAAAGTTTGTAAAACAATATCATCAAAAATATCCCTTCTGTATAAATTAAAATCATATTTGCCAACACATATTAGACTATTATTTTACAACGCATACATTTTGCCTTAGATTTATTTTTGCAGCTCTGTTTGGGGGGAATTTACCTAAACAAGATTCAGATAGAATCATCAAACTACAGAAGAGAGCTGCAAGGATTATTCTTGAATGTGACATTTCAGTATCCTCACAATTTATGTTCACTTCTTTGAAATGGCTCCCTTTTACATATCGGGTTAAATATTATGTACACAATTGTTAATGAAATGGTACCTGATTATTTTAGGCCGAAAAAATGACATTATAAATACTTACTTCTCAATCCAAAAACAATTTGTTTATACCGAGACCAAATACAAATTTTTACAAAAAAATCATTTCATTATTCTGCTTATACATTATGGAACAACTTACAAACTGATTTATAAATATCTAAAAGCTTAAGACATATTTAAGAAAAAATGTTTAAACTATTTTTTGTCGACTTCTTAATGATCTATTTATTTATCTATTATTGTTTGTTTATTACATCACTGTATGGTAAGTGTCACGGTAACGGTTGTTTGGTATTATTTCCGGTTTTGTTGGATGACAAAACATCACAACAGGTAGGTCACTTAAGATACTATTTTCTCACAAACTGACAATCTTGATGCATGCTAAGTAGCATAGCCTAGTTAAAGATATAATTTGTGTCACATACAGAGCCATTTTTAACGTAAGCATAGCAAAAACCTTCAGTAAAATGACGAAAAACACGCGACTTGAATATCATTCTGCATAAAGTTTTGGCTTTATCACTAATTTTTCACAAAATTACAAATATCTTTTTAATTCCTTGTATTGTCGTTTTGAATTATATTTATAAACATCATTAAGGTATCACTTACTTGACATATTTCTTGATAGTACAGGTCGATGGGCCGTTTTAATGTCACTGGTGTCTGTATGAAGTGTACGTGTTTGGTAACTAAGTGTTTTGTTTTTGTGAACGGTTTGGTAAATATAATGTGTGCGGTTTGATGGCCAAAACATTATATACCGGTTATGCTGTGTCCTGTTGTAGCTAACAATTAAAAAAATGATCTTCAGGAAAAGTGTGCATATACATGACATCTTCTTCGTCATTACGTCTTATTTTGTGTTGATAAAAACATGTGATTCCTCCGTTTACCTATAAGTCGTGTGTAGTCATTACTTTTAGGCAATAGCAATTGGCCGGATATGTGATAAACTTCGTTTTTTTAATAAAATTTTTACAGGATACAGGAAATACTGCCGATGTCTACTGAAATTTATGAGGATTCTTGACCAAACCCTTAGGGATTTTTTTCTTCCGTAGTGCGACAGTGTTCTACCAGCAGACTAGGCTCCTTGAGCTAGCCGGCAGTTTACGTAGTTTTTTCACTCCTTTCGTGATTTTGGTCGTGGAGTTATTAGTCTACCTATATTTGGGTTTTATTCATATGTCTTTTATACTATAGGGAAACGGGACAGATAAAGAGGATGTTTGGGTACCCACAAACCGGTTTTTTCTAGTGCCTGTACCGCGGCTGTCCCGAGTTCCTATCGTTTGCTTTTTGTCCTATTTGTGTTTTTCTGGTAGATTTTGGCATGTAATTATAATTTTCATTGGAACAAAAAGACAAAAGCATGTGGAAACTACCGGAAAAATTATCTCTCGCATTGGTCCTGACTTTTTACAGGTATTTCAAAAGAAATGGTCACAAAATTTTTAATCATTAATTTTTTAAATAATTTTCAATGTTTCTAATACATGTTGGTTTCAAATCAAAGTTACACTGATGGAGAGGCCAGATATGAAAACGCAAAATTAATGAGTTATCTAGTATATTAACAAATACCCTCCATTACATGCAATGTACAGTATATAAGAATCAGCTACTAGTTATAATCTGGGAGCTTCATAATTGTTATATTTAATAGTGTTTGCCATGAAAAACTTATTCCTGGTCATACAACAATGATCAATTCTCACCGAGGACGGAATAAAGCATTTTTGGGAAATTTTAATTATGCAAATATAACACAATTTAACACTCTTTTTCACTGGGTGCTATTTGGCTTAGATTAGAATCGAATGCGGTTTCTAAAATTTCTATCTGGCGTAGCTCGATATTTTGAAACGAACGTCATTATGAGGTGATGCTGTTATATGTTACATAATTAAGTTTCGTGTATAATGAATTTGTGTCCTCTTAACATCATTGATCATTCCGCGGAAATATATCCCTGTGTTCTTTTCATTCCCATTTTCAGGGTGCTCTCATAAATACATTGTCTTCACATAGGCGTGTATTGAGTTACATTTGGAAAGACGGTGTCAAGTTAATGCACAGTTTCGATGCGATATCCGATAACCTAAAGACGGGTTCATACTCGGGATGGTTTCAATTTCGACAACAATATGAAATTTTCCTAGCGGAAAACCTCTTTAAAATGAATCCTCTGGTTCACCATCTGCGTTGCAAAACTTTTTAGAGAGTGGACTTCTAATTTTGTCAAGCGCGTCTTTCTGACTTTTTAATGCAACACATAAAGCTCCGGGTTCATCACTAATAGCAGTTATTGTTTTTTTTTCATATGTACAAAAGATGGAACAACTTTGAAGTTATGATATTTTTATCCCAGCATTCCTGTTTCCAAATTTAGTTATATTTTCAAAGTTTCGTTTTTGGTGGGTTTCTAAACAATATTCGGTTATTTGTTTGAAGTCTTCATAGCCATTTTGGCAGTATTAACATAGATATTGACTGTTTTGGCCAGAAATTTCCATATGAATAGTAGCATCTGCACAAGAAAAAATATAAATTGTTTCTACATTACCAAACCGGACACATTTTGTAGTTTACAATTTACCAAACCGTATACAAAGAAAATACCAAACACGTACACTTCATGCAGACCCCAGTGGCATTAAACAACCCATTGGCCTGTGATATTAAGAAATATGTCAAGTAAGTGATATATTAAAGATGTTTATAAATATAATTCAAAATGGCAATATTGGGAAATAAAAAGATATTGCTAATATTGTGAAAAATTAGCGATAAAGGCAAAAAGTTGTGCGGAATGATGTTCAAGTCGCATGTTTCTCGTCATTTTACTGAAGGTTTTTGCTATGCTTACGTTAAAAATGGCTCTATATGTGACACAAATTATATCTTTAACTAGGATATGCTAAGTAGTATGCATCAAGATTGTCAGTTTGTGAGAAAAAAGTATTTTAAGTGACCTACCTGTTGTGATGTTTTGTCATCCAACAAAACCGGAACCGTTACCGTGACACTTACCATAGTAGAAATAAAAGCGTTTTTGCATGATCAATATGACCGGAAGTAAACTGTCCATATTTTCACACCCCAGGAAAATAATAGGTTATTTTATGCTCTTCGTGCATCTCAGACAAAATAAACGACTTCCGGTCCATATTGGCCTGGGCAAATAAACTACTTCCGGTCCATATCGGCCTGGCATTTCTAAACGTCGGAAGTATGTAATAAAAAGTTTAATGCATGTGCATTTCCATATTGACCTGATTATCATCCCTCGACCCATATTGTCCCTCGACTTCGTCTCGGGATAATATGGGTGTCTCGGGATGATAACCAGGCCAATATGGAAATGCCCATGTATTATATGTTGATATTTAGAGGGCCCCAATGAAAATTAGACAATGTCTTATTGGGTTACCCTTTTTAAATAAAGATTTTATTATTATTATTATTATTGTTATATATTATATCCAGCTCAACGTTTTCAACATGATATTCACAAAACAATTACATGACGTCATAAACAACTTACATAAAATACGGGAAATACAAAAACGTTAAAATGCATAAAAAGAGTAAACAAAGGTACTATATTAAAAATACATGTTCACGACATTGCGAAAGTGTTTTATCAGCAGACGAGGCTCCTTGAGCTAGCACTCAGTTAATCGGTGAGCATTTCAAAATAACGTTTTGTCCTGTTTTCTTTTCGAGAATGAGGTCACGGAGTTGGTAGTCTATCTGTATTGGGTTTTACTCGTATGTTTATCATTATGGGACAGAGAAACGGGAAGTTCGGGTACCCATAAACCGGTTTAACCCCACCGCTGGCATTTGATAGTGATGGTGTAGGGTCCGGCTGTCCCGAGTTCCTTTTGTTATTTACCTTTATCTTACGTCTTTTATTTGTTTTTTCTTGTACAGTTCATTGTTAGATTATGGCATGATTGTAGGAGCACTTCGCCTGTTTAATTCATGTGTGTTGACGATCCTGTATCCATTGATCCATGGGTTTAAAAGACATTCTTGCTCGATATCTAGTAATGAATTCCACTGAAACCGGTGTTAGGCTGTCTTGATATTACTATGAGGTATGATCTCATTGTTGTAGGCCTCATGGTGACTTTAAGATGAAGAACAACAATAAAAGCGTTGGTCCATTGCTTGGTTCTACCATGTATTTGTAGAGACTTTGTCTCATGTGCATTTACTCCATATCCCTTTATTGTTTTAAAATTGTATTTTTCAGTCATTTTATAGTTGTTTCCTGTTATCTTTTCTATTTTGTTTTCCTCTTTATACTAGTATTTTGTCTGGTGTCGTAGAATAAATACATTATAATGTTCCTGTACAAATTACTAAATACCGAAGTTACTGTAAAATTAATTTCTGCATATGGCCATTTCGCCAACTTATGTCTCTTCAGTGCTGATAAAATCTAAACATTTGGAAGACCATAAAACGTTTTTAGTCTTGTTATAAAAGTTGAAAAAGCTGCTCAGATTTGTTTTCCGTTTTGTTTTATTTGACTATGTGGTTCACCCTTTTTATCCTATGGAAAGGACAATTATATACCCACACTTCAAAGTCCAGTTAATAAACCACTTCATTAGAATAACTGAATTACCAATTTGAATTAATTCTTTGTCATGATCTGTGACGTCAGTATTTTCGATATCATCTGCAAGATCGTCGTAGCAATGATCCTGTCTCAAAGATGCAATAAATGCGTCATATGTGGTTCCATCCTTATAGATCATCTTTGTAATTAGTCGACGGTTTGATTCTGCTATTGTTAATCCTGCAGCACAAACCTCTTCGTAGTCTTCATGACTTAAAACCTCGTCCTCAAACAAACTGTCAACAATGGATATTTTGCAGTCTGTATCGTGTATAATACTATAATAATTCCTTTGAAGTTTAACGGTATGGTCGCTGATTGCTGAAATTATAAAATAAACAATGATGCGTTTTTATCATATTAATTTAATATCAATTTAATATCAAAAATGTTGATCAGTAATTAGATTGGAAAGGGTATGAGCAAAATCCAAATTACTTTTGAAGTGAGGAAGTACTAGTAATATGAAATAAGTTTACCACTTCCTTTTGCCGTACATATATAGCCGTCAATCTCCATGGATGTGCCGTAAAAATTGGAGAAAACTTTTATAATATTATATACTATTTTTGATTGTATATTCTTTCACTGTTAGTATTTCTCCTGCATTTTTGTATTGATTTCAAATATACCTAGTGGTTAAATATATTCTATGGAAGTACTTTTATTCGTGGACATCAATTTTCGTGGTTTTCATAAATATCACTATTTCGTTGGTTTTTAGAAGTATCTTCATTAAAACTCTTAGGGAAAATGCTTTTCGTTGGGATTTTAATTTCGTGTATATAGCGAACAACGAAATCAACGAAAATTGGAACCCAACAAATAATAATAGTACTTTCACAGTATTTCAAAATAGCTTACGTAACGGGGACTCTGGTACATGTGACTGATGATCTTTCTTGGTCTTTGGAATTTGCAGTTTGTCAATAAGCCATGTGTTACAAGAATCACTTGCTAGGGCTTCCTTGAACGGCTTCACAGCATCATATGGTCGTTCTCGTAAAATGTCGATTAACGCTCTGTTCCGGTGTTGCTGTGTATCTTTTTTCATGATTGTTTCCCTATCCTCTACAATCAGTATACAACTGGATACCAGCTTATCACATACAGTTTTATCGAGGACAGTTTTATTGACGATAGTCTCGTAATACTGCTGAAGTCCAGATTGACAATCATCTGAAATAAAGATCATGGTTGACATTGGTATAGATCTCTCCATTTTTTGAATTAAATTTATCGGCCATTCGAATTGATTCATGAATCAAAGCTGGATATTCCAGTGATATTTTGCCTCGTCAAATATCATCTAGCCTCACCACTGGTAAAAACAGGCTGATGTAAATTATCCACAATCATATACATCACACATACCATGACCATCAATAAACTACTTTCAAAATGTATATTTTTCTCACAGCAGACAGTTTTTGAAAAAGTGCTCAGTCACTGGCGTTTATTGACAAACCTTTATCGGTGCAAAAATATAAATGACGCATTTATCGACACTCTGTGCACAGAGTTTATATTTATTATTTACGAAAAATACTTAAGTCTAGGTCATGCGTTCGTGCTAAATGAGGGTATAACCCCCTACGCCCTTGAGTCCAGAGTACACCCAAAATTTGGGATGAAGTCCAGAGTCCATTTTTTATTTTTCGATTTTTTTTTTGAAATTTGAAGTACAAGGTGAATGAAAGGATATGGAGTAAATGCTCATGAGACAAAGTCTCTACAAATACATGGTAAAAAACAAGCAAAGGAACAACGAGTTATTGTTGTTCTTCATCTTGAAGTCCAATATGCTATGACGTTTGAATCCATGAAGTCCATTGACTCAAGTGGTCAAGTCCAAAGTACGCCCAAAATAAGGCCAAAGTCCAGAGTCCAAAAAGGGGGTTATACCCTCCTAAATAACTATAAATGTTCCTACTCAGTCATATCCTGAAAATAACATCCAATGCTCCTTGCATCATATGCATTGTACTCGTATCAATAATAACCCTGACACCACTGTCCAAAAGTACATTAAATGATACGTTATCGCCTAATTCATAACAGAAGTCTAGACATCCTAAAATTTGGTGAAGGTGAAACTGGATTCAACATAAGTTATTCAAACTGAAAAAGACTCTCCCTATTAGTATGTGTTCTGCCTATTAGTATTAATGTACCTGGATTACGAATCACACGTTGTATCACCGTACTATGGCCAATAAAATTATTTAATTTGATTTGTATTTGTGACTTTGATGTTGACCTTATGACCCAAATAAACTTATTCGAAAATTACTGAGTGCCGCGCAGATCAAAAGTATCTTTAAAAATGTTTTGCAAGGATTTTCCTTGGTAACTTTTTAATGAAGTTTCATTGAAATCTAAAAAGACATTCCGAAGTACTTGCATAAACAAATATTAAGCTCGAGAAATAAACTTCTAAAATTTATGATAAAAGGGGTGATTTGCTTTCATTATTACTATTTCCCCTTTTCTTGATGGCGATGTTCCTGTAGCTCCATCATAGTGGGTATATATATCTCAACTAGTGCGATTCGCACGCGTTTGTTCTACTCTTGACAACTTTAATGAACAAAACCTTATTATCACATCCAAACTTTTACAACAAGGTAACATATTTTATACATTGATAAACACATTTAAGAAGTTTTATAGAAGATATGGACATTTGATTTCTAAATGTGATGCGACTCGTAAACAACTTATTACTAACGGCATTTTGTCACCCTCGTTTTTACGAAAATGTTGTTAAAAATGTCAAAAACTGATAAAAACTAGAGGCTCACATGAGCCTGTATCGCTCACCTGGTA
>MJUU01052207.1:52512-99433 GCA_002080025.1 Modiolus philippinarum
CCCCCCCTAGGGGAACAAAGTTTAACATAGGAACTCTAAGGGAAATGCATTCAAAGGTCTTTTCCTTTGAAACCAAATTGATTGGATGACAATAATGTCAACATAATTTTAGATAACTACTAATATAAGTTGTCACAGTAAATTACAAAATTGTTAAGTATACATGGTATAAGCAGGGCAAAAATAGTTTTCATTTTCCAAATGCTACACGGTTGTATTAGCTCTTAAATTAAAGTTACAATCTGGGTATTTTGCATGATATAAACTGGACTTTAATTAGATTTCTTTTGGCTACATGTCGGGGAAATATTTTTAAACATTTTTCAGGTACATGTATATACAGTAGACTCCATGAAATCGAATATCGGATAAAGGAATATATCGGCAAATCGAATATGATTTCAAAACACCAAACCATTTCCCATAGTTATAGTGTTAATTTCTCCGCCTAATTGGATATCGGATAAAAGAATATATCGCCTATTTGAATAAAAAATATGCGGCTTGTGCTGATCAGAGTCATTGAAATTGAATATTCTAATTACAGGTAACTACAGGTAAATATTTGCGCGGAAGTGTCAACAGTTGACGAAGCCATAAATCTGCCAGGAAATCAATAAATATTACCTAATTAATAAAAAATAAAACATAAATAGTGTTGAGTTCTTTTGTTTTTGTGTATTCATAAGTTTTAATAGTGAAAATTTTGTTTGGTTTTGTGTATTTCTGTCTAGGCAGCGAGATCGTGAAGTCGGAGGTAATTTGCATATTGTTGTATGTCTGTACAACGAAAATCAATAACATAATGTATTTAATAAAATAATAAAATATGATTTGAATTCCTTTCTATTGCTTTTGTATTTAATTAATTTTTTTGGACAAAAATCATTTGATTTGTCAATGGTTTTGTGTACTTGTCATGTAAAACAGAGCAAGGGAGATAAATGTCGAGGAGAAGTCATTTGCATAATTTGCATATTTGTTTGAAGTTCCTGTGAGACAATGCATGGCGGTTATAAGACATAATTTATTACAAGAAGTCAGTCCTAGGTCCATAGCTAATGGTGTATTTCTATAAAAAGTCTCCAAATTGTGTAATCATGAAGAGGATCTCCTGTACTTGGTGATCGCAACTCTGGAATACCAGAATTGTTAACAATTCTGGAACAAAAATTTATTCCAGAATTGTTGTTCCAGAATTGTTAAAATTTTTAAATTATGCTAATTAAGTCAACAATTCAATCAAGGATTGTTGTTCCAGAATTGTTACCATGATTTTATTAAATTGTTGTTCCAGAATTGTTACCATGATTTTATTAAATTTTTGAAACTTTAATTATTAAATAAAACCGATTTAGACTACAAGAATTGACATAACAACAACTAAGATTCTTTTTGTAATATGTTGTTGGCCCTGAAAAGGGCCGTTTGGTATACAGAATTCGTCATCTAAATTAAACCTTGTGCTGTTCTGCAATGTGTGCCATGATATTTTCAAATGCTTCATCTCCGGTACTGCCCCAACAGTCACGCCAAATCCTTTCGTCTAGGTAGCTTGGAAGAGAATGGGTGGCAACACCTTTCATTTCTTTGAATCTGTATTTCGCCTTAGCCCAGTAGAACTCGATAGTTTGGGTATGAACTCCCGTATCTGGGTCGACGAAATTTACACTGTGGTTTACAGTACCATGCTGGAGGTTAAGTTGTGACTGAATGTTGGAGTAGGCTCTCCACTGGTCTGAATGGATGATGGTGCCTGGTAAAACTGCTTTCTGAATAATGGGTAGCAGTGTAGCAGCATCTCTTTTGTCGACTAGTTCAAGGTACGTAATTGCTGGTTTGTGTGACGTATCTGCAAGTCCAAATACCCATTGCTCTTTATTTGGTCGCCTCCCACGGTTGTACTTGGACTTGTGGTTGAACAGGCTTTCGTCAATCTCCACAACTTCACCAGCTCCACCAAGATCAATAGGCGTGTGCATAAGTTTCACAGAACAAACGTCCCGTAAATACTGGAACATCTGGATGACCGTCTTCTCCCCTGACAACTGCTGTAACCTTAGTCTGTTGACTCCACAGGTAAATAACATATAGCCACTTATCAAGTGTGACTCTTGACTTTTCAAAGAAGGAACCAGATCGAATTGTGCGGTAGGTGTGTCGTTTCGAGCATCTTTGGTTGGTGCATCTCCAGCCGAAGCCATCAGATGTGCTGCTGGTTGGTCTGGTCACAAACTCCATGGGATGGGTACAGGAAGTACAATGGCATGATGCAGCTATAGCTAGTAGTTTATGGTTCTTCATGTAATCTATAACGGCAGTTGGATCTTTGCTAAAGATGACATTTGGTGCTAGTCAGTGTAAAAGTCAGCCATGTTTGACTAAATGATGAGTTTAACATGTTATGGGTATTTATGGTCAAATTACTCATAATGGCTTTTGTATATATAAATATCTGTGCTTTGAAGTTAAGGCATCAAAGATACTTAATTAAAACTTCAAAGTGCTCATTAAAGTTGATTACTCTGCTAATTAGAATTAAATACTTCAATTGATTTCAATGATTTTAATAATTAAATTTGTTTAAATCCATACATGCTTAATTAAATTGATGAAGATGTGATTATTTTACAACACCATTCAGGCAATCACACCAGACCTTTATGCTGCCAATATAAAGAAAAATGAAGTTTTACGAAACAAAAAGCTTGCTTTTTGTATCGATGAGGCCACCAAAGAACTGCGAGCTGTGGCGTAAAAATTCGACAAGATATGACTCGGCAAGGGCTGTCCAGTATGCTGCAGATGTACCAACAGGCCATTCAGTAAAACGCAAAAGATTATCAACTGAAACAGAATACCAATACCGCAAAGGACTAGTCACTGAACGGAGCGACAATGACAACAATGATTCTTTATCAGATGACCCCGCAGCAACAACGTCACTTTCCGTGCAGCATTCGCTGAAGTTCATTATGTAATTAGACAGAAAATCACTTCAAGAACAGCTTATTGAACACCAGGACACTTACAACTATCTTAAACAACAAGGCGGGCATTTGAAAACCAAGACTGTTGACGAAATGAAGCTCACGTTGATGACTGTTGCTGTTTTTAAGCATTTGAATATGTGATTCAGAGGAAGATATTCATAACAAACGGCCCTTTTCAGGGCTACCAAGATATTTCAAAAAGAATTATAGTTGTTACAAAACGAATGCTATATCTGTCATTTCTGTGAAATTAAATAGAAATACAAGTTACCACCCTATTTATCTGTCATAAAAATGTCAAGATAATACGTATTATTAATATTCAGATTCAATCTTGTAACAATTCTGGAATATCACAATGTTCCAGAATTGTTGAAAAAAATTTAAGAAAATAACAATTCTGGAATAAATTTTTGTTCCAGAATTGTTAACAATTCTGGTATTCCAGAATTGCGATCGCCAACTACAGGAGATCCCTTCATTCATGCAAAGTTCGGTTACATTTGCTCCATTGGTTTCAGAGGAGAAGATGGAAATGTGATTTTCCAATAGGGTCCAATGTTAAATTATGTTCCATGCTGGCAGCCATGTATTTCATTGGATCCAAACAAAATGAGTAATCTTTGTTGAGGACCTTTAGTACATCATTCCTGTAAAGTTTGGTACGTTGAATTTGCTTCAGTGGCTTCAGAGGAGAAGATGAAAATGTGATTTTTCCCATGGGGTCAAATGTTAAAACTAAGTTCAGCGCTGGTGGCCATGTTTTTATTGGATCTGAACGAAATGAGCAAACTTTGTAAAATACCTTCTATACATCATTCCTGTAAAGTTTGCTTGAATTTGCTTCAGTGGTTTCAGACTTGTAAACCGGAGAAGGGTTTATAGATGCTGTTATATTTACGTTATTCAAAGGAAGCGTCGTGTTAACTGCAACCTTTTGTGATATTGAATTACGAATCATATTTTGCGTTTTCCAAAGTTATTCCATAAATTCTGGCGGATTTAAGGTGAACTAATAACATAAGATTATACACAACAGATACTGGTTTAAAACTTGTTAATCACTTATTAATGGTTGCAGCTCTATAGATCCTTTTGTATGACCATATGGCCAGCAACTGAAAATAAATCAGCTATTGTTCGATATTTTTTGTGGAAGATGAGGAAATGTTATGTAACAGACAAATGTGCTTTGCCTGTCCTAAGTCAGGAAATTTATTAAGCCATTGTGTGTCTTGTCTGTTTTCTAGTTAGTTCACTTTGTGTCTGTGGGAGTCTAGGATGATGTTTGTTTCGCTGAACTTGATTTCTCTTTATTTAGGGGCCAACTCCGACCTGCCGTTGGGTGTGTGGTTTCCTCACCGTTCATTGAGGATCTTATGGTGGCTGTGAGTTGTTGTTACTCCCCTTTTGGTCGTTTTCTCTTTGACACATTCCCCGTTTCCCTTCTTTTTCCTATTTAAACTCTTTATTTCAAGCATTCAATTCTGTCTGATATATCATCATTGAAATCCATATCTTATTTTATATATACATGTAGGTTCTTCCATTTAACTTATTACATAGGGAATAATATATGGCAAAATCCGTATCACATGCAGTATCATCCCGAGTTACCAATATCAGCCTAAGGGCCTCTGGCCCGAGGGATGATACGGCATGTGATACAGATTTTGCCATGTATTATACAGTTTATCATATATTTAAAGAGAGGACTACTTAATCCCAAAAATACTGTCAAAAATTGAAATTGGCAAGAGAAAATGCATGTATTTTGTGAAGAACAAAATTCCAAAATGGGCGGAAAGGACTGGAGGTTGTTGGAATAAAATCTAACATGTGAAGCAGAAAGGTTTGCTAGATTTCTTTTAACTTATCCTCACAAAAAAAATTCATCCCCAAAGAAATTTTTGGTCCCCCCAAATTTTTTACCCCCAAATATTTTTATTAGCCCCCAAAAAATTTACCCCCTCATTTTTTTTTTATAAAACATGTCAAACTAACAAAAAATGTTTTTTTAAAGGGGTATGATGCAGGGCTAGCCATGCGATAAGGGTATGAAGTCATATTGTGAATACGGAATGAACGCCATGCACTATATCGCATATTCAAAAAGTCTGTATTTACTACTAAACATATGATAAATCGGTATGTTTTGACATTCTCAAAATGGATGACTTTTTTCTTCTAAATAAAGCATTGACAGCTGTACCAGTGTTGAGGTTGCCTTTTACTTATTCAATATAATTTTATCTTTTGATGGACAATATTTTTGTACGTTTAAGCAACATTGTTATCAACAGGTCATTGGGATTTCCATGCATACAAATTGTGCACCTCTTATTGTATATCTTTTTCTTTTCTGTTACGAACGTGACTTCATGGAAAAACTACAAAATGGAACCATACAAAACAGTGATGAACTTATTTCTCTTTTCAATGATGAACATCGTTTTCCCAGAAGAATTGAAACTTATTAAAGCTAGCAAGATTCCAAATATTGCCCTTTTCTTGATCTATCTGTCATCATTGACTCTGGTAAAATAAAAACTAGAATTTACGATAAAAGGGATTATTTTGATTTCGGTAATACTATTTCCAATTTCTTGACGGCGATGCACCTTTTGCTACAAAATACAAGATACAAATCATTTTATTGACAAAAAATATAGGCGCCCTTGTAAGCAGATTGTACATGTTAAACAAACAAACATAACATCACATCATATATATCTCAACTGGTACGATTGGCAGGCGTTTGATCTCTTGATGACTTTAATGGACGTAACCTTACTATAACATCCAAACTTTTACAACAAATTTGCAGATTTCATTTAAAAAGTTTCAAAGAAATCTCAAAATATAACATCACTCGGAAAAAGCTTATTACTGAGGCCATTTCTCATTCTCATCTTTATAGAAATTATGTTAAAAAAGCCAGAAACTGATAAAAAAAATCCAGAAAACTGAGACATTGTTTACATTCTTTCCGTAACAGGGGACATCGACAGGATATTCAGCATGTATCTGTTAATTGACTGTTTGGATCCAGTGACCTGAGAGTTTTATACTCATGCTGGCCTCTCACTTATACTGCCGATGTCTACTAAAATACATGATGATTTTTTTACTAAACCCCTCTGAAAGTTTTGAATTTGATTTTTCTTCCGTAGTGCGACCGATTTTTACAAGCAGACTAGGCTCTTTCATTGAGTTAGCCGGCCGTTTTGCGGCTAGCACTCGTTGACCCTTCTTTTAAATATTACACTTTGTCCTTTCACTTTTCAAAATAGCAGTCACGGCGTTAGTAGTCTACCTGCTTTCTGGTTTATTCGTATACATACTATAGGGAAACAGGAAAAAAAGGGGAGATTTAGGTACCCATTAAACGATTTAACCCTATCGCTGGCTTTACTATTCCAAGTCCGGATGTCCCGAGTTTCTACCGTTGCTTGTTCTTTTTTCTTTTGCAGTTCCTTCCGCCATTGTAGGCGTTTCCTGTAAATCTTTTTATTTTATTTATAACTATATATAATAATGTTGAATATTTCTCCTTTTTCAGATTTAAACGTCTTTTGATTTATGGTCTTCAACATATTTATTGGATCTGTTGTGAACAGACAGTTGTCAAAATGTAAATCTACAGAAACTAAATGTTTAGTAAGTTCGGTATATGGGAAGCAAAAAATCAGCTTTTTAAAACTTTGCTTAAATCCACTGTATTTTTTCATTTTTTCATTAGGCAGAGTGTGAAAAGTAGAACGAAAAATATAGGCATAATAAAAAAATAATAAGAAAGTATTTTCATGCATCATTGAATGTAATTGGAAGACCAGGGGAACACTACAGTTTAATATTACATGTACATACCTCGTTTTGCCAACTGCTTCTAAACCATGTTTTGGATTGTTTGCCATAGTTGTCAATAAATTGGAGACTTCCTTGTCAATTTAGTTTCCGTTTACATTTCTTAAATAGATAAAAAGTAAAGTGTTACCTTGACAGGAGATGTGAAACCACGTGATAGAGCAATGTAATAGTTTTCCTGGATTATTATATATGCTCTCAATATTATATCTCAATTACACTTGAGAGGATATCTCTTATGGATACACTATCACGGCATCTTATTTTTTGTAATTTCCAAATGTTAATCTGATCATTCTGTTTTAGTGTCCCCATCTAACTGGTTTATTATTCCAAGTTTTCTTGCAGTTGACTTGATGAATGCCCTGTGATTGTTGTCTTTTGTCGGGCAACGGATGACAGCGGTTGTAATTCCACTTTGCCAGTTAAGTTTGTTGAGGATACCGCATCCATTCATGGCGAAACAAAAATATGGATGTAGCGTTGCTCGACATTTAAAATTAATTTGGCTTAAACCTGCGCTAGGGGCCGTCTTAAACTTTCTTTGAGGTATAAGCAAAATATATTGTTGGAGGCCTCATGGTGACTTCAAGATGAAGAAAGCAAATAAAAGCGTTGTTCCATTGCTTTGTTTTACCTTGTATTTGTAGAGACTTTGTCTCATACGCAATTTTTGACATTTAAAGATGTTTTTTTTAATTTGTATATTTCTGTGTTTTTTACTTTTTAATCGTGGCCAACTATACCATTTTTTATTTTGTTCTATAGTTAATTTGTGGCCATTGCACAAAATATATACCAACTAAAGCCATATCAATAACTCATGTTGTAAACTGTTCTGTATTTTATGGAATTATTTAAGAGGTCAGACTTTAATGAAGTATTTTTCTTGGATAAGATTATCGTTTTTCTCCGACGAATAATGTACAATGTTAATGGTTACTAAATATTTTATCACAGTTTCTTGTCCTCGGGTCTTAACATAGTTAAGCGATAATTGCCTCTTGGTTGTCCCGGTTTTCGCTTTAACGGAGATTAACTTCTTAATATTTGACAGAAAATGAACACACATATTAATTAACGTCATCAATATTTTAAATTAAACTTAATATAAGAAAATCGATAAAATGAATATTTAGCACTATATTTCGGAAAAGTTCTTTATCGTCACATTTTCCACGGTCATTTAAACATACGAAAAAAAATGTACACAAGCTGTTTATTGTATTAGTTTTCGAAGGATTAATATTATGCCCCGAAATACTTTCTTATTGTTGTCACAAAATTTTATCCAATACATCGTAAATACAAAATATGAATTCTGATGATCAACTCCCTGCCGTAACCCTATAACAATTTATAAATACTAAATTTCTTTCAAATAGTCACTCTCTTACAGGTACTCAGTTTTTTTTCTACAAAAAAGATACTAAATTCATTACCTTACTAAAACAGGTTCTCCATGATAATATTCGGTCATGTAACCATTTGTAAATAGGTTAGAAATCACTCATGCTCTTGTTTTCACTGGTTGACTTGCTTTATTTTAAAATTTTAAATTTTTACTAAAACAACTTGGGAAGCAGTGAGACGTTTAATGGGTGTACATGGTTGTATTAATTTATGTAGGTATATGCCTCTTGGTCATTTTATCTAAGAATAAATCTGTCTAATTGAAATGGAAACACAAGATAGGCGTAAATTTGACAAATATTATTTAAATTTTTATTTTTTTTATTTTAAAATATAATATCTATCATACAATATGATACCTTTCAACGTTGTACTCATGTTGTGTCACTATATTTTCATCTAACTTCCCAGTGTGCATCATTCTATAGATGACCAACAAATTAAAAGGTCTGGTAATGTCAATACCCCTTATGTATTTGCAGTAAGATTACAATTCTAGTGTCTGGTGTACCTGTTCAGGGAGCAACCATTTGATTTCTAGGAGGGGGGGGGCTATGGTCAAATTTTTCATCCTGGATTTTTTTTTGTGTGTAACTTCTATCCTGGCTTTTTATTTTTGTTCCAAGCCTGTCCTGGATTAACCCGCTTAGTCATCCTGGATTTTTTTTTGCTATATGTATCCGTCCTGCCTTTTTTTAAAATTTGACCATAGCCCCCCCCCCTAAAAATCAAATGATTGCTCCCTTATGACTTTACCTGATACTTGTGTAAATGTTTGATTAACGTAAAAAGAACTAGAGAGTATATATATTTGAGAGCATTTAAAGCTTCCCAGTGCTTTGATATTCTTTCTTTTTTTCATTGTCATATGTTTTTGTTTAATGATTAATAGTTGTGCATGTACATCTGTATTCATGAAACTCAGGAAAATGACTGTGTGGTTATATCCAGTAACCGGACACGTCACTCACGAAGAAGTCAATGTATTTGGTAATGGTGAATACTTCAATCTTGTCATATGGTATCAAGTTTCCATGGAACGTTTCTCTTATCCATACATATTTTTTGTAGCATTATATATACCGTAGACTACATGACATGAAAATTAAAGCTAGGCCTACAGTTTATTGAAGTGTCAGTATTTGTTGTGTTAGTACAAGTAATTAAAAAAATGTACCAAAATAACTAAATACCGGACTTACTGTAAACTTAATTCCGTCATATGGTCATTTCGACAACTTATGTCTCTTCAGTGTAGATAAAATCAGTGGCATATCCAGCGGGGGGGGGGGGGGGGGGGGCAAAGGGACACGTGCCCCCCTTTCCCAGGCACAAGTGACCAAAAAAGACCATTTGTTTTTGTTGAAATTGAGGTTTTGACCTTCAGTAAGCAATTGGTCTCTACAATCTTTTACTCTGATCAATTAAGTATTGATCGTCATTAATTTACCAGATTCTTTTTTACCAATAACTTCATAAAACACTGCAGTCTCAAGTCGTTGGTCAATGGAAACAGATTGTTGTTTTATTACAGAATGTTTAGGACGAAATTGCCCCTTATCCTAGACTAATACCTAAGCAATTTACGAGTAAAGATCACCTGCAATAACACGAGAATTTAGACAAATATAACCGGGAGAAAATGCGTTTCAGAATTGATGGACATTTCGTGTTTAATTTTTAGTTCACCAATAATAAATTGAAATCTATAGACACGGTCAAAAACTCCGTTATTGAACAATTGTGATTTTCATTGATTTTATAAATTTAGTTTTCTTTTATTTAATTGAATGACATTGTATACCTTTAACAGTTAATCCCGCAACATTACATAACATTGTGGAAAAAAGACAAGATAATCCTAAATCAATTATTTAATATTTAGCATGTCAATTTCGGCTCTTAAGGCCTTTGAATGGACATTTAACCCGTAAGGGATTATATCGATTATCTTTGTTGTATTTTATGTTATTATTCTATGTTTTACTTTTGAAGTGAGAACACGTATTAAATCGTAAAATTTGGATGCGTATTGTTTGGTCTATTCCTTTTTCGACCTTTTGCATTATTCAGTCTATGGTTTTTTTTATCAATGACAGACACCGTAGCTCCGGTATCTAGAAGGGCTGCTAAAACAGAAAGAAATTGAATGTATCAAATCAAAACACCCACTTAAACAAAGGAAGTTCATTCCAGTGTCACAATATTGTATCTATACTGGTCAGTTTCTCCATCACTTTACACCAAGACAATGTTATGTAATGTTGCGGGATTAACTGTTAAAGGTATACAATGTCATTCAATTAAATATAAGAAAACTAAATTTATAAAATCAATGAAAATCACAATTGTCCAATAACGGAGTTTTTGACCGTGTCTATAGATTTCAATTTATTATTGATGAACTTAAAATTAAACACGAAATGTCCATCAATTCTGGAACGCATTTTCTCCCGGTTATACATATTTATAGCTACTAATGTATGCCACATTTTGTTGATCTACTACAACGGAGCAACAAATTCAATGCACACATCAAAAAGGAGTGGTCAGCTTCAAATCCAAAACCCTATGGTTTATTACAACAGACGTAGACTTCAAACTAAGCTGTATGACAAACGCAATGAGTTCTCTTTTCCAATAGTCAACTTATCTTGTCTTTGCATCAATATTACACTGACAGCGCCGACATATGTAGTTTACATCTTCCAGCTTATTCGCGGTTTTACGGTCGACATCACCATCTTGTGGACATCTATGGGATATCTGTTTCCCAGATAACAACAGATCTTTCCCTTTTAAAGCTTAAGTGTTGTTCCCTCTACCGAAATTGACTTTACTACCGGATTTGACATGTTCAACACGGCGGGTGTCTTACAAGAAGCAGAAGATGCTTACTCTACCGGTGCACCTGATCTCATCCATTGTATTTATTGGGTCCGTGTTGTTCATCTTTGTATTTGTGTGTCATCATTTTTCTTTTCTGTGCAGTACTCGTGTAAGGTCTTTGTGTCTTTTTTTTTCTGATGTTGCCATTGTCCTTGGATAATGCGTTTAAGACTGACGGTTAGATTCTCACTTACTTAATGTAAATACAGACATTGCCTTCTTTACATGTATTTCGGTTTATGGACTTCCAAATCTTTTGATTTTAACTGCAATGAATATATATAAGTTGTCAAAATGCGCATATGTAGAGACAAAATTCACAGCAACTTTGGTATTTTGTTATATCTTACCACTGGGCCGATGTCTCTGCTGGTGGACTGTTAGTCCCCAAAGGTACCCACCAATCCTTTAAAACTAAGGAGTATCTCCCCTTGCATAGCTCTGTCCATAGCTAATTTTGGCTTTTCTTTTTAGATCTTATTGGTTACTTGTTCTCTATCAGTTTTTACACGTATTTCGGTTTATGGACTTCCAAATGTTTAGATTTTATCTGCACTTGGAGACATAAGTTGTCGAAATGTGCATATTCAGAAGTAAAACTCACAAGTAACTTAGGTATGTTGTTATTTCATATTGGCATTTATTGTTGAGATAATATTATTTCTTCATACTGAGATGTATGTGTTACAGTCAATTTGTAAAATCAGTGATTTTGTAAAATCCCTTGATTAATTAGGGATTTTGCGAAACCACTGCCCATTTTAGTGATTTTGTAAAATCACTGGAATTGTCAAGGATTTTGTAAAATCCCTGAAAATCTTGCTAGGGATTTTACAAAATCCCTGATTAATTAGAATATTAAATTTTTTCGAGAAAAATGTTAGTGTATTTAAATAAATACACAAACAAAACTATTTTTTATAGTTAGACGAAATTGAAATAAATTACCGGATCTTGCACAAAAGTATTCGCACGCCAAGATTTCTACCCTGTATTTTAATTCATATAAAAACTCCATTTAAAAATATTGGGAAGCTATTTCTTAATTCATTTCATTGTGCAAACTGAATTTTCAAATTATACTCTGAATGTTGTTCAGTTTAATCATTTATTCACTAGGCAATATTCTTACACATAGTTTAAAGAATTAATTATTTAAAGCAGCTCAAAATTATTTATTGATCGTAATTCCTTACTTATGAAAGTAAATACAATCGTGAATTCAAAATTTTTAAAATTCTTGTAGATTTAGACCAAAATAATCCAATATTTTACAATTAATGTAACAAATGCAATTTAAAAACCCGAAATTATCATTCCTTAAAAGGTATGTTGTTCGCCAGTTCTTTTTTTATTTGCTTTTATTTTTTTTAATTCATTTTTATTTTTTTGTCATTCACACCTGATTTAGATGTAACTTTGTCCGTAAGAAGTTCAGGAATGCTCCAAATCAACCAGATAAGACCATTTTCATATCCACTTCTTGTACCGACTTTACTCCGTTTTTATAACGTTTTCAACAAAGGGAAGTAACCTACTGACCCGACAGTCTGGTTTACGGTTCCATAGTAACAAGGGGCAGCAGTAAAGTTCAAATATGAAGACATCGATTATCAGGGTAGGGGTAATATCTTGATTGTCTTTAGAAAAATTATTTCAAATTATTTTGGGTACTTACTAAAGTGAAAACCTTATCAGTTTCGAAAGTAAATATTTACTTATCTTCCTATACCTAATGAGACCGAAAACCAGTTTGTCGGATGTTAGCGAGTAACGTCCCTTTGAAAAACATGCTAAAATGGTGGTCATCCCGTAAATATGAAAATCGTCACATTATAATCTAGCCTTAGTAATTTTTTTTCCAGATTAAATGTCAATGTGTCAGTATACTGTATATGGGTTCAGGAAGGTCGTATCAAGTTTTACTGCAAAATATGTTTTGATTTAAGCTTCCGAGGAAATAAAACTTCATAAAACTTACTCCAAAATGCATTCTAATTTCATTTTCCTGAATAGGAGTCCAAAGAGTGAAATTGCACGATTTATCTTTAACAGATTTTATTTTATAAGGCTATTAAAAAAATCCTAGATTTCCATCCAACGTTTTCTAAAATCCACTACGGGCGGGTAATTTTTATGTCCTATTTTTTAATAATTTATGGTTAAATAGTGTAAATTGAAGAAAATGACCATAATTTTCCAAAAAATCAATAACATTTTTTGGGGTGGGTTGAAAAAATTTGGACAGGAGGTGATGTGAATCTAGGATATTTTTATTATAGCCTAAACTGTGGTTTTCAGTGTGAGATGAAATAAGTTCAAATTTTCGAACAAGATAATAATAGTCCTCTATCTGTTGGATTATTCAAATGATTTTATACTTTCTTTCTTGATTGAAGAAGTAATCAAACGAAAAACTGCTCCTAGTTTCGAAATATTGATTCAGTGCCATATTGCATTGAATCCAGAAATACTCTGAATAATTAAGAAGTGAAACTTTAATGTTTTTATCTAAAGTTAGGCTCTTTTAAACATTGTTTGCTATATCTGCAAACTGTTTTACAAATTCCTTAATTATTACCAGGGAATCAGTAAAATAATAAAACTGTGGTTTTCAGTGTGAGATGAAATGAGTTCAAATTTTCGAACAAGATAATAATAGTCCTCTATCTGTTGGATTATTTAAATGATTTTATACTTTCTTTCTTGATTGAAGAAGTAATCAAACGAAAAACTGCTCCTAGTTTCGAAATATTGATTCAATGCCATATTGCATTGAATCTAGAAATACTCTGAATAATTAAGAAGTGAAACTTTAATGTTTTTATCTAAAGTTAGGCTCTTTTAAATATTGTTTGCTATATCTGCAAACTGTTTTACAAATTCCTTAATTATTACCAGGGAATCAGTAAAATAATGATTGATTTTTTCAGTGATTTTGTAAAATCTGTGATTTAAATTAGGAATTTTACAAACCCACTGACCAATTTAGTGATTTTGCAAAATCCCAGATTTTCCAGTGATTTTACAAATTCCCTAATTTTACAAATTCACTGTAACATATGCCCACTGTATGTTTTTGTAATGATGTACATGATCCATAGAGAATTTCTCATATGATAAGGTACGTGAGAACCGAACCGTCAGTCAAATAACGAACAATCCATGGACAAAGGTAACATCGGAAACACTTAGAAACAAAGACACAACTTGAGTACGGGAAAAAAAAAGAAAAAGAAAAAAGAAGAAACAACACGGACCCTATGATAGTCTTATGAACAACATAAGACTCTCATACCTTGAAATTTTTGTATTTTATTTTTTTGTGATTTCTCAATATTGTTCTGACCACCTGTTTATAGTGTTTATGTTACAGTGAATTTGTAAAATCAGTGATTTTGTAAAATCCCTGAAATAATTAGCGATTTTATAAAACCACTGACCATTTTAGTGATTTTGTAAATTCACTGAAATTGTCATGGATTTTGTAAAATCCCTGCAAATCTCGTTAGGGATTTTACAAAATCACTGATTAATTAGAATGTTAAATTAATTTTATAGGTATACAAAATCACTGATTAATTAGAATGTTAAATTAATTTTATAGGTATACAAAATTGAAATAAATAAGAAGATCTTGTACAAAAGTATTCTCAAGCCAAGATTTTTACCTTTTCTTGTAAATCCTTCTAAAACTGCATTTGATAAATATTTGGAAGCCATTCATTTCCCGATTTCATTGCAATTTGCACAATTAAACTCAGAATGTTGTGCCGAGTTTATTTACTGGGCAATATTCTTATCCGTAGTTTAAATAAATAAATTATTTAAAACAATTTAAAATTATTTATGAAATGCTATTCTTTATTTATGAAGGCAAGTACAATCGTGACGTCAGAATTTAACTTTCTTGTAGATTTTGACCAATATAACAAAAGTCATTATATTTTACAATTTATGTAATAAATGGAATTTGAAAACCTGAGATAATCATTAAGTAGAGAACTGAAATTAATGTTGTTCACCTGTTTTATTGGTCATTCACCATGCATAGTAAAAACCTTATTAAGACGTAACTTTGTCAAAAAGAAGTCCAGGAAGGCTTCAAATCAATACTTTTACAGATTCATATTAATGAGATTTCAATTGCTAGCTTTAGCATTTTTTTCTATTAAAAATGGCAATGTTTCAGTTGCCATTTATACTGTACATGGGTTTAGAAGACGGTCGTATCAAGTTTCACTGAAATCCCTTTTTAAACTTTTTAGGATATAAAATTTCATAAAACTTGTTGCAAAATGCATTCTCATTATATTTGCATATTCATGTTGTTTCCCTAAACCAGAGTCCTAAGAGTGTGATTGCATGATTTATCTTTTAGATTTTATAATGCTATAATAAAAAAATCCTAGATTTTCACTTAACTTTTTGTAAAATCATCACTTGCTGGTAAAATTTATGCCCTATTTTTGACCATTTATGGTAAAAATGTAGTTAATTTTGAAGAAAATGATTATAATCTTGCAAAAATTAATAACATTTTTCAGATTTTGTTGAAAAAATTTGGACAAGAGCCATGTGAATCTACGATATTTTTATTGCAGCCTAAACTGTGGTTTACAGTGTGAAATGACCTTTATTTTCGAACAAAATAATAATAATCCTCTATCTGTTGGATTATTTAATTGTTTTTACACTTTCAGTTTTCACTTTCTTTCTTGATTAAAGAAGTATTCAAACGAAAAACTGCTCCTAGTTTCGTAACATAGATTTAATTGCCATATATTGAAATGAATATAAAAATATTCTAAATTATTAAAAAGTTAAGTAATATAAAATACAAATATTGAGAGGTCAATGTTTTTTTATCTAAAGTTCGGCTTTTAATCTGGTGCACATTTTAAACATACAGTTTGTTTTATCTGCAAACTATTTTACAAATTCCCTAAATATGATCAGGGAATGAGTAAAATATTGATCGATTTTTTTCAGTGATTTTGTAAAATCCCTGGTTTAAATTAGGGATTTTACAAACCCACTGATCAATTTAGTGATTTAAAAATCCCTAATTTGAGAAATTCACTGTAACATATATATCTCACTAAGTTAAAATTGTCCGATGAGCACCCTTTAAGGTTTATATGCTTATATGTAGTGACTGCCCTTTATTTATCTATTTGTCGGGCACTTGATAAAGGATACTGTAATTTTCTCATTGTTGACGAGATTTGAATAGACTTTTCTCATGTGCATTTACTCCATATCCTTTCATTGTTTATTGAAGTATAGTATTAGATGTGTCAATTTGTATCAGCACATTTTTGGTTGTTCCCTTTTGCAAAGACCAAAAACTGCTTATACTAATCTAACACTATTGGTCTGATATTAATGTTTGACAGATTTTCAGGCATATAATTTTAGCCAAGTACAGGTAAATATGTAGCATAAAAAGATGTCGCTTTTACTTTATAAAATACTCTCTACTTTCGCTTCTTACATGATCTTTTTGCAAATAATTATGGAAATTTATATTTACCTCCAGTGTTGAGTCCGTAAAAAGATTCCCCGAGCGAGAGATTTATGCTGTATATAAAGTCCAATTATGGTGTTCTTGTGCTTGAAAGAATCTCTCATATTCTAAATTTTGGCATTTTTATTTTTGTAATATCAAATTGTTATTCTGACACCTGTTTATTGTGTCCACGTCTCGTGATTTTATTATGCCAAGTTTTCTTACTTTTGACTCAATGTTAAGTGTTGCGATTGTCATCAGTTAGTCTTTTTGTCGGGCAAAGGATAACATGATTGCTAGAACACCTTGCACGTTAATTCTGTATTTGTTGACAACCATGCATTCATGGATGATGAAAAGCATGGATGTAGCGTTGCTTGACAATTAACAATTTATTCCACTAAACCGGTGCTAGGGGTCGTTTTGAACCTACTATGACGTATAAGCAAAGCTCATTGTTGAATGCCTCATGGTGACTTCAAGATGAAGAACAACAATAAAAGAGTTGTTCAATTGCTTTGTTTTGCAATATATTTGTAAGGACTGATTGCAAAAATAATATATCATAAAATAGTCTCTCATAATAAAGTGAGGTGCTATTTATCAAAAGCATATTGGCATACCAATGGGCACTAATTGTGCTCCTCTACTCATAGACTTGTTTTAATATTCTTTTGAAAATAAATTTCTTCAGAGACTCATAAAAGATCATACAATGAAAGATGCTAGATCCTTCAATCTCATTTATAGATAAATTGATGATGTTCAGTTTCCATCAATAACGCATCTTTTGCTAAATGGATCTCTTTAATATATCCGCCTGTACTTGAGATAAAAGAAACGACAGAAACCACAAGATCTAATTTTTTTTGACTTAAATCTTGAATTTGACGAAAATGGTCATCTCAGTGCTAAAGTCTTTAAAGGGACGATTTCAATTTCAAAATTATCAATTTTGCTAACTTGGACAATAATATTCCAGCTTCTCCTGCTTACGAAGTGTATGTTTCACAATTAATTCGTTACGCGAGAGCTAGCACAAATTATACAGAAATTCTCATTAGACATAGTTATCTCCGTGACTTTTCATCAAGGCTTCAAAAAATTCCGTCTCATACGACCATTAAAATTTCTTTAATAGATATCAGTCCCTTGTGATAAAACTGGAAGTTTCAGTCCGAACTCTGATTCAAGATTTTTTTACTTGGTACTGGGATGATTATTTCATTTGACTGCATGTCTACGACCTTTCAATAACAATGGCTGTTCAGTTACTGACGGACACTACTGCAATGGAAGGGGAGGTTTGGCAGGCCATAAAACCGGTTTAACCCACCATTTCTTTTGATACTCACGTGCCGACCATTGCGGTCGAGAATTTTTTCCGGTGGTTTCCACCTGATTTGTCTTTGTTCTCATGGACTTCGGCTGAACACATTTTGTTATTACCACCAATAACCATCGTTATACATTTTTATAAATAACTGGATACGTGATTTGGTATATGATGATTTATATCTATTATTTTCATCACTGTATGTCACTACAAGTGACATAAGTATTACATTTATTATTTACATTCAATTCAAACAATTTACAATGAAAATAATAACAAACATAATTTAAAAAAAGCTCCAGGGACTACAATTATTAATTATATCATTAATCTACAATTATTATATGTAATTATTAATTCACGGTAACACAAAATAAATAATTTTTATCTTTTGTCTTTATAACATATATAAGATATCATAAATATTAAAAAGAATAGTTTAAATTAATACATGAAGGATTGTATTTCATAGCATAATGATGATATACAATTCACCCACGGAACTGGGGTATTTTTGTTAAGTTGAAATGATGTACTGTAATAACCATCATTTACAAGAATATCTAAAGAACAAAATATCCACAATCTTTATTCTTTATTAAACTCCTTGATTCAGTATTGATTCAATATTTATATGTACACAGAAATAGTGTATTAAGCGAGCCTAGTAAGAAAGAAAAATGGAGATATACCAGATATAATGATAATGAATAGTTCGTTTTGATTTTTTTTCTTATGGCAGCTAGATCAAAATTTTGTATTTGTATGACTTGTCATAGGTACAAAAAAGGTAAGATGGAACTAATTTACAAATACAATTCAATTCAAATGCTTTATCAAAACCTCAGACACAATAAGTGTACAAGAGGATAAAATAAAATAATACATGTAGAAGACAGATAAGATAACAAATTATAAAATTTAAAATAAACATTAAATAATACATATAGAAGACAGTTATTAAAACAACAAATAAATATTATTTAGTGAAATCACAAAAGACAGATGATCTTAAATCAACCACAAACCTTACTTATTCTCCATTCTTCTTTGCCTGTTGTAGTATACAGAAACAACAAAAGGTCACAGACGGACGGATGAAGAACAACAGAAGAAACAATACAATACTAGTATATCAAAACTATTTTTTCAAATTAATTCATCAAACTCATTTTAGTCCTAATTAAAAGGTAGAAATAAATTTTACATGTTCGTTCATTATTACTTTTTAACACTTTAAACGATTTATTAAACAAAGTGCCCTGCTTTATGGCTATTTAAAATAATATTTCTCTTATATTTAACTATGGCAACGCAATACAATGATAACCTTACACTGTTTTGTCTATTACAAATGTGACATGAGTTCTACACCAACTACAGAGGGTCTCAACATATAACAGAAGGTCTCAACCTTTCCAAGTTGTGTGCATCAATAAAATTTATGGTCGTGTATCGTTCCCTTTAGTGTAATAGCTCTGTGGTTGTCTATCACATCATATTATCCTAATCAACTCCTCAACATTTACACAATGAATGAACTGAAATTAAACCACGATACACACGATATAAGACTTTATTGCTTCACGAGGGAAAGGCAATTTCAATGCCATTTAAAGCTCTTATGCACAACGAAAAGACGGAAATGTCAACACGTTCATATCGGTAAGGAATAATTAGATATCTCATTCGAGAATATCAACTTGCCTAGAACTCGCTTATATATAAATACTCCATGCCAATACTCTCAACCGTAAGTTGCAAATATTTTTGCAGAAACAATATGGATCACCAAACGCAATAAATATAAAGCATACATAACAATTAATTCTTGTGTAAATGGTTTTAGAACTATAAAATGCATACACAAACAGGCTTGCAGTGATATGCTTCATTTTCTAAGTTAAGGTTACCAAGGCTTAACCATGTCTTTATATTGTGCAACATTTGTACGCCATTTGTATGCTAAAAAAAAAAAAAACTAGAGGCTCAGACTCTGAGCCTGTATCGCTCACCTGACAAAATGCTGAAGCAGGGTTTTCGATGTTCTGCATGATGGCCATGTTTTTTATGTGAATTTCCCATAGGGCCAAAATAAACTATGTTCTGTGCTGGCGGCCATGTTTTTTATTGGATCCAAATGAAATCAGCAATCTTTGTTTAGGACCTTCAGTTCATCATTCTTGTANCTGTTGTAGTATACAGAAACAATAAAAAGGGCATAGACGGACGGATGAAGAACAACAGAAGAAACAATACAATACTAGTATATCAAAACTATTTTTTCAAATTAATTCATCAAACTCATTTTAGTCCTAATTAAAAGGTAGAAATAAATTTTACATGTTCGTTCATTATTACTTTTTAACACTTTAAACGATTTATTAAACAAAGTGCCCTGCTTTATGGCTATTTAAAATAATATTTCTCTTATATTTAACTATGGCAACGCAATACAATGTTTTGTCTATTACAAATGTGACATGAGTTCTACACCAACTACAGAGGGTCTCAACATATAAAAGAAGGTCTCAACCTTTCCAAGTTGTGTGCATCAATAAAATTTATGGTCGTGTATCGTTCCCTTTGTCTATCACATCATATTATCCTAACCAACTCCTCAACATTTACACAATGAATGAACTGAAATTAAACCACGATACACACGATATACAGTGGCGGATCCAGACTTTCTGCTAAGGGGGGGCCCGACCAATATTTTTTTCAAAAGGGGGGGCCCGGAACCCAATTTTTTTAAAAACCCCTAGGAATTTTAAATATTTTCCGACCTAAGGGGGGGGCCCGGGCCCACCCGGCCCCCCCCCCTAAATCCGCCACTGATATAAGACTTTGTTGCTTCACGAGGGAAAGGCAATTTCAATGCCATTTAAAGCTCTTATGCACAACGAAATGACGGAAATGTCAACACGTTCATATCGGTAAGGAATAATTAGATATCTCATTCGAGAATATCAACTTGCCTAGAACTCGCTTATATATAAATACTCCATGCCAATACTCTCAACCGTAAGTTGCAAATATTTTTTGCAGAAGCAATATGGATCACCAAACGCAATAAATTTAAAGCATACATAACAATTAATTCTTGTGTAAATGGTTTTAGAACTATAAAATGCATACACAAACAGGCTTGCATTGATATGCTTCATTTTCTAAGTTAATGTCACCGAGGCTTAACCATGTCTTTATATTGTGCAAAAAAAAAAACGCGAAGTTCGAAGCTTGTTATTAAAAGCAGGCCTCTGTTACACTAAGTTTTCTCTTTATGAAAATATGTTATGAAAATATTGCATATGTTCGCTTAACTTGCAATATCTAAATTTTACAAAAATTTCTTTAAAACTAAGGAGTATCTCCCTCATACATAGCTCTGTCTCTAGCCGAATTTTGGCTTTTCTGTTTAGACCCTTTTGGTTGTTTATTCTCTATCAGCTTTTACACGTTTTTTTTGGGTTAATGGGCTTCCAAATGTTTTGGTTTAATCTGCACTGATGTGACATAAGTTGTCGAAATGCGCTTATGCAGAAAATTAATTAACAGTAACTTCGGTATTTGGTATTCACCAAGGTTCTTTTATTCGCTCGACAACAGCAATTAAATTTGTATCAATATAAATGTAAGCAAAGTGTATGTAGTTTGAAATTGTTTGATAACTTTTAAGAAATTTTGCAATGTACGTTTAAAATAGGATATTATTTTCTCAAGGAAGAATTTTCTGTCCCCCTTAAATAGCAAGCAGTTAAATCAATTTTGGCGTCACACGTACTGTTTGTTTTTTTTTCAAAGCAATGATCTTACAGTGGACTTGTATATATATCCATCAAACTTCCTGACGCATACCGGTATATAATAAAAAATGATAACAAAAGTTGGGAAAGTGGATTGTAAAAATATCCAAATAGAATTAGTAAAGACACTGTAAAAGATTCATGGGTGTTCTATGGAACATTTGTGTCGCCTGCTCTTCAGAAGAGCCATTTTTGCTAATAAACCTCTGAAATTTGCAAACACTAAACTTTGTGCACGCTTATTCTGTAAATTTGCGTAAACTTAAAGATTAACAAGCTTAATTAACGAATGAGCTATGTTGACTTGGCAAACCTCTAAAATCTGTAAACAAAATTCTAAGTATAATGTGCATAACCGGATCAAATTAGTTTGGTTGGAATCTGACAGACGGCTTTGAAGGAATCACAGATAAGCTAACCAAATAAACAAATGAGCTATTTTGGCTCAGTGAACCTCTAAAATATGTAAAATCAGTTTTTAGGTATCAAGTATGTAATTATAGCAGACAAACAACATATATGAAAGTTTGGTTGGAATATGATTAACATATTTGAAAGAATTCCAAATTAACATACTGAATTAACAAATGAGTTATTTTGGCTCAGTGAACCTCAAAATCTGTAAAATCAAAATTTTACGTATTAGATGTACAACTAAATAAGATGAACAATATATCTTGCAAGCTTGGTTGAAATCTGATTTACAGTTCTGATGGAGTTGTTGATTAGCAAACCAGATTAACACTTGTGATTTTTTGGTTCTTTGAACCTCTTAAGTCAGTCAACTCAAATTCTAAGTATCAGGTGCACAACTTCACCAGGTGAACAGCATATCCTGCAGGTTTGGTTGGTATCTTACCAACAGTTATGTTGGAGTTGTGGATTAACAAACCAGATTAACAAATGAGCAATTTGACTCAATGAACCTCTAAAATCTGTAAAACCAAAGTTCTAAGTATCAGGTGTACCAATACACCAGATAAACTGAAAGTTTGGTTGGAATCGGACTAGCAGTTTTGAAGGAGTTGCGGGTTCAAAAACCGACAGACGACAGCTTACAGCAGACGACAAAATTAGACAAAGGGTCAATGTCACATTGTCATATAGGCAGAGAGCCATGCTTATCATTCGAGATCTACAAAATAGAGGGTACGGGAATTCGGTCTATATGATTTGAATATACCTTTTATTTTAATCTTGCTTTTATTTATTGGCCAAGCCTTTTAATGAAAAATTATTTGGTGGACTGGCGTTTTGAAACATTGTAAATGTTAACATTGCTGCCCACTTCCACTGCAAATTTCTCTTTCGTGGCCTGAAATGCAATGTATCTTGGTTGACTTACTCGGTCTGACAGTAGATTATACAGATTTCCATTTAACACGTTTACTTGATAAATTTTGTTGTCCATCTTACTTGCCACAAATAAGGTATTCTCGTGTAATGCCACACCCCTTGGTGTATTTATTTTTATAACCCATCTTACCTCCCCTTTATAATTGACACAATGAATATACCCATCTGAAACGTTCACAACAAAAATAAACTTCTTCTCATTGTCATGTACAAGTCGGATAGTGTTTCCGGTAAATTGTCCAAAGTTGGAATTCTGCCCCCTGACAAGATGAGTAACATTTCCATAAAAGTCCGTTACTGCTATTACTCCATCATCTCCTTCACCTAACTCAATGGTAAATGATCTTTTACTATATGAAACACTAAAAGCTTTGTCGTTTATTTTAAAAAACCTTTGTTTCCAAAGATTGTTACCTTTGTCTATTTTATATAGTCTTACTTCCTTTTTATCACCAAAGGAAATTGCAACTTCGTCTTGTGCAATAAAACATATCCCTCTTGGTTCATCTATTAAATCCTTCTTTGTTACGAGATCGTACCAGTCGGGTTTGAATATCTTCATACACTTATTTTTGCTGTCGATGATTATCAGACGACCGTCAGCCAACATTGTCATTCCTCGAATTCTTGTCATTTCCGTCTCACCAGGAGCAGAACATGGTTTCTCAATAAATAATGTACCATTGTAAAGATTCCCGTCTCTGCTTTCTTGTGGATACACCTTTTGAAACAATATATATTACAGTTAAATACTCACAACGTCTCAATTTGGAAAATGTTACATCTTGATATCACTCCCGGTTTTCACGAGAGTTCACACTATGACTGCCCTAGTTCTTAATGTCGTCTTTTTATTTCTGTGCAATGTAGCTGTCTCAGGTCCTTGTTTTGTCTTTGTTTTTCTCTGTTGCCTTATTTGCCATGTCTTTGGACTTCGATTTTTTGGTTTTTGGTCATCATTTGTTCCTTCGGTATTCTACTGCCATTTTTTTAACCTCAGGGTTCCCATTATTTCAATTTCTTTCATCTTTACTTCGCCATAACGCTACAACCCTTGTTGACTTATATTAATTGGGAACTTAAATTAACAATGAAGTTATATGAAGTAAATGCATATACATGCAAATACATGGTAAAACTAAGCAATGGTGCAACGCTTTTATTGTGGTTCTTCATCTTGATGTCACCGTAGATTAAAAAATTCGACGATTGATAAGGACCTTATAACACCAAGGTTTACAACAAAAAAACACATTGTAATATAGAAATAGCAAGTCTTTCAAATATTTTCTGTTTTATACTGGTAATATGCCCTTTTCTTGACAGCGTCGTTCCTGTAGCCCATCATACTGGATGTATATATCTCAACTAGTACGATTCGCACTCGTCTGATCTTTTCTTGACGACTTAAATGAATGTATCCTTACTATCATATCCAAACTTATACATCAAGGTAACAGATTTTATAAACTGTAAACTACATTTAAGAAGTTTTGAACAATTGATATCTAAATATGGTGGGACTCAAAAACGGCTTATTTCTAGCATTTCACACCCTCATTTTGTTAAAATATCAAAACTGATAAACAAAATCCAGAAAACCTGGGACGTAACTTACATTCTTAACGTAATAGGGGATATTGACAGGATATTCTGCATAATTCCGTTAAATTGGCGTTGGGATCCAATGACCTGAAGATTTTACAGGTATACTGGCCTCTCACTTATAATGCCGATGACTCTTGATATCCATGATGATTCTTAAACAAATCCTTCAGGAAGTTTTGAATTTGATTTTTCTACCGTAGCGCGATAGTGTATCAGCAGACTAAGCTCCTTGTGCAAGCCGGCACTCCTTGACCCATCTTTCTAAATTACGTTTTGACTGATTCTTTCCTTCTCAAGATTGTTGTATTGGAGTTAGTAGTCTACGTGTATTGGGTTTTATTTGTATGTTTATTATACTATAGGGAAACGGGATAGAGAAAGGGAAGGTTTGGGTACCCATTAGCCGATTTAACCTACTAACTCTTGCTAGTGCCGTTAAAAGGTCTGGATATCCCGAGTTCCTATCGTTGTCTACGTTTGTCTTTTATTCTTTAATTGTTTTTCTTGTGCAGTTCCCTGGTAGGTTGTGACGTTGATTGTGTAATTTTCGATCATTGTAAGTGTTTCCTGTTATCTTCTTAACAGTAATATTATTTTGCATTACTGACAATGTAAAATTGCAAAGTAAGCAAGAACCAAACCGTCAGTCCAAAACGAATAATTCAAGAACAATGGCAACATCAGAATAACAAAGAAAAAAATCTAAATGGCACCTGGGTGCACAAGCCGAGTTGCAACTTCATATATTATGTGACCAAATTAAGTTGGACTTTTGAAAGTAATTGTCCACGACCCAAATATTCTATATTTTCTATCTATTATCTTACCAACCTAAAATATCACAAATTCTTAGAATTCAAAAGGTTAAATATCATCAGGAAACCAAATTTTTTTTCTGAAATTTACAATCTATTTTCGGTCACTGTGACCTTGATCTTTGACCTTCTGTCTCCAAAATCTATAGGGTTTCTCCCCTTTTGGTATCGAACAAGAAATTAAAGTTTCATTTCAATTGGATGTAAACTTTTCTAATTATCATTCGGAAACCATATTTAAAAAAATCAAGTCTATTTTGGTCACTGTGACCTTGACCTTTGACATACTTACTCCAATATCGATAGGGTTCCTCCCCTTTTCGTATCGAACAATGTATCAAAGGTTTATTTCAATTGGATGTAAACTTTTTGGGTTATCATCCGGAAACCAAAATCAATTTATTTTTGGTCACTGTGACCTTGACCTTTGATCTACTTACTCCAAAATCAATAGAGTTCCTCCTCTCTTGGGACCCAACAATATATCCAAGTTTCATTCCAATTGAATGTAATGTAAATTTTTTGAGTTTTCATCCGGAAACCAAATTTTTCTGACATTTTCAGTCTATTTTGGGTCACTGTGACCTTGATCTTTGACGAACTTCCTCCAAAATCAATAGGATTCCTCCGGTCCTCGTATCTAACGATTTATCAAAGTTTCATTTCAATTTGAGTTATCATCCGGAAACCGATAGTTATTAGTCGATCGCCCGCACGCAACACCAAACCAAAAGCCGAGTTCAACTTCGTTGCAACTCGGCTAACAAAGACAAAACATGAGTACGGCACAGAAAAAAGACACACACACACGTACAAAGGTGAACAACACGGACCCAATAAAAACCAAGGGTGAGATCAGGTACATCGATAAAGTAAGCATCTCCTGCTTTTTAGAAGACACCCGCCGTGTTCAGCATGTCAATTCCGGTAGTAAAATCAAATCCAGTAGAGGAAAATAAAAAGGTATGTTGTCATCTGGGAAACAGATATCTTATAGTGGCCCACAAGTCAACGTAAAATTATTCTAGAACGATTATATGACTGCTCTAGAACAGGTCTAAAAGAAGTCGTTGTGTATAAACATGAACAATGTTTATTCTTGAACAATTCTGACAAAATGAATGATCCTAAATAGGATTTAATGAAATATTTTGTCAAAATACTCTTAAAGATTTATCAAATGAAATGATCGAACAAAATGTAAGGGTTTGTCGTTAAAACAATCCTTTTGACTAGATAAAACCAGAGCAGTTTAAAAATCTTTTTTTAAAATTTGTTTTCTAATAGTCAGGATTTTACAATTCCCTGTACACTATCACCTGACACAGTCTGAAATCCGGTGGTATTTAAAGAATAGAAAATGAACTCTCGTTTAGAAACGATTAAAATGTCGATTGCAACGCGTAACTCGTTGTCATGGCCTGATATAAGTTACTTATAACATGAAAATTTATACTCTGTTATATTCATGTGACGTATCTTGATTCTTAAAATTTTTTTTGATATTTCTCGAATATTTTTTTACCGAAAAATGAGATTTCCATCAATATACAT
This sequence comes from Modiolus philippinarum, assembly GCA_002080025.1. Classification (NCBI taxonomy): domain Eukaryota; kingdom Metazoa; phylum Mollusca; class Bivalvia; order Mytilida; family Modiolidae; genus Modiolus; species Modiolus philippinarum. The sequence continues at coordinate 79,665 of MJUU01052207.1, forward strand.
GGTTCCAAAGAGTTTTGGGTCTAGGCATTTCTTTATAACGAAAATTTCCAGGAAAAAATATACTTTGCAATTAAATATTTACCGATTCATTTGCAAATTTTTGACTTGGTACACTTAGTGGTTTTGACGAAATAAAGTAATACAAAACGACCGTTTCTACCTCGAAACCATCAAGGTTACATAAACAATATCGATTTTTACTCACTAAGCACGTGGGGTCTTTGAATGGGTTTTAACTGAAGGCACGCCCTTTTCCTTGATTGAACCAAAGAAATCTTGTGTTGATGATTACCCTTTGAGATCGTGGGTATAAAAGGAAAATGACGCCGTTTCGAAACGATATGCTTTTGCCTAGTAACATAGAATAAGATTTGGATCTCAGCGTTTCTTATGCAAGAATCGTTACTAAATTGACCTATAAATAAAAGTATGTGAAAAAATCTATCTGTACATATAATCTTGTCTGGGTACATGCATTTTAACGCCCTATAGCAATTGATTTTGACCAGTGTTTTCCATTGAATATTTTCATCGCGACAGTAAATTATGTGAGGAATTCGCATATTACCTCTTCTTGGGGGATGTTTAATCGCTTTTTAACTACAAAGTAAAGATCTGGGAATTGAATGACGTTTTCACTAAATATTGTATTTGTTTATTTCTTTTGAAATCTTGACATTTTGTTGATTGTTTATTTTCGTCGCCATGCTGTTAATTTGTTCCGAAAAAGTTATGAGACACAGAACAGTTTTTCTAGAAGGGAAATAATTTTATACCACTAGATTTCCCGCTGGACAAGGATATTCGCGGATTTTACAAAGTTGTTGACTATTATTTTTTACTGAAAGTACTTTTATTCGCGGACAATTTTCGTGGTTTTCATAAATATCACTATTTCAAAGGTACTAAAATTTTTGGTTTCATAAATATTACTATTTCCAAGGTACTAAAGTTTGTGGTTTCGAATTCTATGCATTGAAACTCAAAGGAAATAATGAATTTCGTTCGAAATTTAATTTCGAGAATTTAGCGAACCACGAAATCCACGAAAATTGGAACCCCCGCGAACAATAGTACTTTCACAGTAAATTATATATTCAAATTACAGTAAGAGTTTTACATCAGTTTAATTGGAGTTCAAACAAGAATAAAAACCAAGATAAATATTTTCTCATTCCCTCTCACAATCATCCCTCTTTTATTCATCACATACATATATATAGGAACAACAATGTAAAAATCTATACAGCTGCTGTTGAAGTAATGAATGAGATTTAATGAAAACTCAATTTTCAATAATTTGAAGTTTGAATGTGACCAGATGAGATTTTTTTCTAGGCAGAGAAAAAGATCTGAAAACTCTTTGCTTCCAACCCAAACAGCTCTGGTTTTAGTTAAATTCATTTTTAAACCCGATTTTATAATTTTTTTCAAAACAATTGAGTGATTCTTTTAGAGAAAATTCACTTAAATCTAACATGAGGAAGGTGTCATCAACATATTGACTGATCAAAGATTCACGATTGTCTTAAGTTAACCTTTAATATCAGTATTAGACTTTATTTTCATAGACAACAATTGGGGTCACCTTGTCGACAGCCACGCTCTAGTTTAAAAAAAAATCTGACAAATATCCATTGTTTATAACACAGCTTGATGCATTACGATAGAATGTTTCAAACCATGTACAAACAGATGGTCCAAAATTGAAACTTTTTAAAGATTTTATCAAAAACGTCCATTCGATAGAATCAAATGCTTTCTCAAAGCCTATTAGCAATATTAGACCACTTTTATTATTTTATCAAATCATATACTAGTAATAAGCGTGTGTTCTTACTAATAAATCTATCTTTAATAAAACCTTTTTGGGATATCACTGTTAGCTATCACTGCCGATGCAATTTTCATATCTGTATTCAATAGGCTTATTGGACGCCAGTTATTAATTTAGCGTCTATCTTTTCCTTCTTTTGGTATACAAGTAATAATCCCCTGATATTGAAATTCGGAAAATACACCAATTTCATAAAAGGTATTATAAAGATCGAAAAAGAAATACTCCAATATCTTTCCAGAAGACTTTATAAAAATCAGCTGTATAACCATCTGAACCTGGACTTTAACCATTTCCATCAACTTAAAAGCAGACTAAATACCAAAATTGTCATGTGAGCATCCATAAGAAATGGAAATGATCTAATAATCCTACCATGTCGACTATGTCTGTTTTTCTTTCGTCTTGCCTACTGTCAGAGAATGGAATCAATCTATTCGAGACCGTGATCTACTATTCCGTGCAACAATAAAGAGAAATTGATCATAATACAATCTTTCCGAAACGTTACTCAAATAGAACTAGATTTGACCCATACTGTAAACAAACTAATTTTCACGAGCGATTGATTTTCGCGATCTTCGCAAGTGAAAAAATATCGCGAAAATTAATAGCCGCGAATTACACTGTTTCTTTAATAAATGCATTAAAGGAATAATCCCAACCCTACCGCAAAAGCTCTCGTAAAAAATAATAGCTTTCTACATGTGAGCAGATCAAAGATCGGGATATCTTTCAAAATAATTTTACAAATGTTACTCCCCTTAGCGCGGATTACCTTCAATTTCTCGTAAATATTTTCTAATAATTTCTAATAATTTGATAACAGATAAAATATGACTCTTATTCAAACGGTGACATATATATTATGAACATACGAGTTTTTTTTCTATAAAATATCTTTATATAGACAATTCTGACTGAGATTAGGCTGGATCTACCTAAATAATTTTCTTCAAATGATTCCTTTCCAAATATAAGCCATTGAGCTACATGTTTATGAGCTCAAGATGTATTATTATATTTTTGTATTAAAGGCTTCATATTATTTATTTATCAAAATATATTAAACATAGACAAGTGTTTAAACAAGGAAGTTACTCCACTCAGATTTAAACTGAATATTAAAACGTGTTATGAATTCACTATTCAGATCATTCATCAAATCGATCCAAAATTGCTGTAAAAAGTTGTCAACGTTGGACAACGAAATTCCCAGAAATATTCTTTTTCTGTATTGTCGCATATGATATATTCGAATTTAGAAACGATGGAAAATAATTTAAATATAGTATTAGCAAAAAGTCAATCTGGAAAAGTCAAAAAAATTTTGTATAATTATGTATTCTGTTGTAAGCAATCACCCTTATTGTCTTGTTTGCAACTTCCAAATATCCACTCAACATTTAGCCCACTCACTGCTTGCCTAATCTTATCATTCCTCCATTTGCTTTAAGGCCGATTAAAATATATATTTTAAATTTAATTGTCACGTGATAGATATGCTGTAGTTAAGATATTGATACGCCATTTAACAATCTGTTAATTTTGCAATATAAATCAGTGTTACAATTTTCGATTTGTATCTTTGTAAGCTGTGTTAAGTTTGCGACAGTTCACAAAAATAAAATGAATACATTCGACAAAGTAGACAAGTAATGATATATTAAGAAAGAAAACCTCGTTTTAATTTATTCACGATAATGAAGAAAGGTACCTGTTTTTTTCTTATTTTTGTTTCAATTGTCTCTAGTACTAGTATAGATTATTAACTGTACCTGTACTTGGGCTTGCGTCTTATCACGTACAGTACTTTCAATTGGTCGAATTGACTGTGTTGAATCTCGAAGCATTATGATTTCTAATTGATGGTCTTTAGTTGCATTTTGTCGCCGATGACGATTAGAACAGTCCTCACAATATAACTCTCTACAACAAGCACACACATTTACAACTTCCTTTTTGGAATCGCATATTTTACAAATCACTCCTATTTTCATACTTTGAGCGTTTGAAACTTCAGGTGAAATACGAAGAAGAATATGATGTTTTGTTGCACCCTGTCTGGTATGAGCTGTCGTACAAGCAGCGCAAAAGCACTGAGAACATTCTACACAGAGTGTTGTTAAAGTAAGATCTTTTCCACAGCCATCGCATTTACTACTATCCATGTTTATTTGATAAGTTATTCTATATATAGCTGCTTTTTTACAATGTTTACCAAAAATTTATATGTACCTTTAAAAGTAAATAACGGTTCAATTCTATTAATTTTTCCATCGGAACGTAACTACGCTTCACATATTGCGTTTATATTTAAAATGTATGTCTTTATCATAGACGGATAAAATATCGACATTATGTATATTCAATAGAATTGAACATTATAACTTATTAAAATGCAATACGTATTTTGTCATGAAACTAGTCTGAAATATCCAGGTGCCTAGGGTAAAAAGAATATGGAATTTGTGGAAGGATATGTTGAAAGGTACACTCAAAACTTAGCAATGTACATTTTATTCTTATCTTTTAGAAGGTTTGCATAAAATCGGCGTCATAAATATTCCACACAGATCGGAAAGAAATGCAGAATTGGGTGCCATTTCGACTGCCTATTGTCTGTTGAAATATAGAACTAACTATAGCCCAGAAGGCAAGTGACGTAATCCGCAGTATATTTGTAGTTAGAATCGGTATTGTCCTTGAAATTGATTTAAAACGAGAAAGATATATTACCATTTTCTCGTCAATTTATTTCATTCAACATACTCATTTTGCGAATGCATTAAATCTTCTCGAAAAGAGTTTGAACAGGCCATCTGTTGCATACACTTTTAGAACAAACTCAATTCAAATGCATTTTCATACATTTAGATAAAAGGTTCAGTCACTGAACTTGCCACTTGTATGCAATTCTGACAATTTTTGTAGGTTTTTGTTAAAATTCGCTGAGTAGAGAATCCATGAACCAAATCAAAATTAATTGCCATTTGAAAGGGTAAATGTTTAGACAATCGCAACAAAAAATTGGTTTTGGTTCTTGGTGTCCTTTGAGTAGTACCATCCTCTTAAACACTGCAAAATAGCTAAAATGGACATAAAAAGCTATTTACAACCATATTCGACTACTAATAAAGTCAGCATACATAAAAGTGTGGCATATTTCAATTTTATTTCTTAGAAGTACACGTACCAGAGAAACCTTGGACGATTTTCAACATTTGAACACATTCTGAAAATGGCCCAACATAGGAGCGAAATTCGAGCCGAAATGTCCATACTTCTTTGTATCTGGGCACATATCGAAATTCGGACAACTTATTAAATGGTCTTTCAAATTTTCTGGTCTACAATTCATTTGTTGTAATGAACAGAAAGGATTCTTCTCTAACATCACTTACAAAAATCATTGTTCCTGGACATGTGATGACAAAATTAAGGCACTGAATCTTTTGCTAGACAACATTTTTGTTCGTTTCGGCAACATCGTCTATCAACATTTCATTGGAATTTCCATGGGTACAAACTGTGCACCTCACATTGCAGATCTTTTCCTGTTCTGTTACGAACGGGACTTTATGAAAAAACTACAGAATGGAACCATATAAAACAGTGATCAACTTATTTCAATTTTCAACGATAAAAGCAGGTATATTGACGATATCCTTACTATTGATAATCCCCAGTTTTAGACTATGTCGACCTCATTTACCCACAAGAACTGAAACTTAATAAAGCAAACAATGATTCTAAATACTGCCCATTTCTCGATCTAACTATCATCGTTGACCTTGGGAAAATTAAAACTAAAATTTATGATAAAAGGGATGATTTTGATTTCACTATTACTAATTTCCCTTTTCTTGATGGCGACGTTCCTGCAGCACCATCATACGTGGTGTATATATCTCAACTGGTACGATTCGCACGTGTCTGATCTACTCTTGACGACTTTAATGAACGTAACCTTACTATCACATCCAAACTATTACAACGAGGTTGCAGATTTCATAGATTGATAAACACATTTAAGAAGTTTTATAGAAGATATGAACATTGGAATCTAAGTATAATGCGACTATGAAACAGCTTATTACTAAAGGCATTTCTCACCCTCGTTTTACGGAAATGTTGTTAAAAAATGTCAAAAAATGATAATGAAAATCCAGAAAAACTGAGACGTAACTTGCATTCTTTACATAATAGGGGATATTGACCGGATATTCTTCATAATTCCGTTAAATTGGCTTTGGGATCCAATGATCTGAAGATTTTATAATTATACTGGCCTCTCCCTGATACTACCGATGTCTACTGAAATCCATGATGATTCTTCACCAAACCCTTCGGGAAGTTTTGAATTTAATTATTATTCCGTAGTGCGACAGTGTTTTACCAGCAGACTTGGCTCCTTGAGCTATCCGGCAGTTTAGCTGCGAGTACTCCCTGGCCCATCTTTCTAAATTTTGTCTATTCTTTCCTTTTCAAGATTTTGGTCTTAAAGATAGTGGTCTCCCTGTATTGGGTTTTATCTGTATGTTTATTATACTATAGGGAAACGGGATAGAGAAAGGGGAGGTTTGGGTACCCATAATTCGCTTTAACCCTACCGCTGGCTGTTGCCAGTGCCGGTACAATTGCAAGTCCGGCTATCCCGAGTTCCTATCGTTATCTATGTTTGTCTTTTGTCATTTTATTGTTTTTCTTGTGCAACTCTCTGGTTGATTGTGACATGTAATTGTAATGGTTGGCCATTGTAAGTGTTTCCTGTTATCTTCCCTTCATTAATACAATTTTTATAGACAAAATATTTGTTTGAGTAAATGTAATTATCTTAGAGTAGTATATAGGTAAAAGTGTTGCACACAGCTCTATGTAATATGAATGATAAGATGTTGGTAAGGTGAGCTGCAAAGGTAGAATACATGGTACCGAAAGCCAACAGTGATGAAAATCATCTTTTAAAACCTGTTAAAATCGGAAAATCCAGCAAGGTCTACGATTGGAATTGAAACCATACTTAATTGTCATGTATGGCAACACTGCCTGCAATATGTACAGCGCCCTAGACCACTCGGCCCCATAGACTATATAAAATATAGCTTTCGGTAACCGGGTGATTGCCACAGATGAAAATACAGTATGGGTTAAAATCCAGTCCTAGACCTTGCTGGATTTCCCGATGTTAGTAGGTATAAAAAGATGATTTTCAACACTGTTGGCAATAATATATTCTATTTTTGCAGCTCACCTTCCAAACATGTTATCATTTATATTGCATAGAGCTTTGTGCAACACTATTATTTATATACCTTATGTATCTTATCTGTTGCAACCTTATCCTTCTTCTTTCTACTCCCTACCCATCACACTGTTCATCGTGCACTAGGTTACAACTCTAGATTTTCTACGAGGAGAAATTACCCGGTTACCGAAAGCTATATATTTTTATATAGCCAAGGTGGTCGAGTAGTCTAAGGCTCTGGACATAGTGCAGGCGGTGTTACCATAGATGACAATACATTACATGTTTAAATCAAGCCGTAGACCTTGCTGGATTTTCCGATGTTCGCAGGTATAAAAAGATGATTTTCATCACTGTTTCCATTCGGAATCATATATTCTACCTTTGCAGCTCATCCTACCAACATATAATTACTCATATCTTAGAGTTGTGAATGGGGAAACAAGCAAGAGTTAACGATGGTAAGTCTCGAAAAATCTTTTACAGTATATATTGCTCTTGACCTTTTGGTGTTGAACATTTTTATCACACCTACGGAGGAGTTGATAAATTATACCAATGCCTTCAACTCTTAGTTCTTAGTTCTGTATTTTTGTAAAGAAGAATCCACACATATTTGCTTTATTTCGAGAAATAAACCAACTCAAAATCATTATTAATCGCATCTCTAGCAAAAAAGCAGCCGTATCGACGAACAACTTTTTTTCAATCAATTCTAACTTCTTCGTAATCATGTTGAATTTTCTCTGGCAAAGTTTCCCTTGCTTACTAAAAAGCTTAACTGGCGCAACTTAGATAAAAGGAATGTTAAACCAAAGATAAATGCGCGTATCATATTTTAACCAAGACAGGTGATTGCCAAAAATCTGTCCACGTGTTATTGGTATTGGAAGGTTATAGGCGCTTTGATATGTTTTCATAAGTATCAAGCTTAGATTTTCATTCAGTCAAATTTTCCAATTTATTTATAATCGCACTAATACGGGACTTTCGAAATGGGAACTCTCGTGTAATTGAAGGCGGAAACAATCTCCTCAAATACCAGTAAAAATTATAACTGGATTCCTGACCTGTTGAGAAGTAAATATATACCACCTAAAAACGCACTATTAATGAAATGAAATGTACTTATAATTTGCCCTACATGACAATTATTTAACTAAATTTTAATTGACGAAAAACAATAAACATGAACGCTACAAATAGATTACATATAAATCATCCTTAGCTCAACAGTGTTAATTAATTAGTGAGTCCCTCTCAAGGTATTGCTATACTGATTTTTTTTTCGTATAAAAGTATTTTTTTTCGTAGTGAACTCGACTCTCTCTAAAGTCCCGTATTATGCCGTAATACTTTACGAAGTTTGTTTTTATCTGGTAGTCTTTTGACACTTTTTCAAACATTAGTATCTTACAAATTATTAACAAAAAGTATACCATTTTCAATATGTTCTAATTTAAGACACACCCTGCCATCTATTTTTATATAGGATAGAACCATCAAGGTTGGTTCTAAACATCAGTATTATATTCAACATCTGAATATTTATTTCAAGTATTTAGAGGTTAATTAAAATGTCACGCCAGCAAGTTAAGTTTGTTGGCCACAAATTACAGAGCTTTTTGATTCATCAAAATCTTCAAAGATGGGAAGTTAAGAGGATCTAACATCATTTTCACGCTATAGCAAAAACTGATATGTTCGGCATCTTAAGTCCTCATTCACAATATTCTGAATAAATAACTGCTTTTAATCTTGTCTTATTTTCCTGGAATATCCTGACTCTCCTTCAACATAATATCTAATGGGTTTGGGAGAACGGTCATAATTTGAAATAAAATACAAAAATATCCAAAGTTGAATAATAAAATTTTGATGTGTTGTACACGTGTTTCAAGGAGTGACCTCTCATAGAAGCATAAGAAAGCCAAAATCCAAAAACGGTCTGAGAGAAGAACTCATTACCAAAATAGCAAAAACCAGAGCCAACGCCAATTGCAATACACGGAATAAAGCCTAAAAATTTTAACAGCTTTGAAATTTGATAAAAACAGTAAATTTCGATGAAACGCTAGGTCAGACAAGTCTGACTTCAGGTAAAGTGAATTCCCTCGGGTACCTGACGTCCACCAGACAACGGTAACGACCTAGTGGTTTCGAAATATAGAAATACCCAAATTGCACAATAAACGGTAAATTTTGTTATGCTGTACACGTGTTTTAAATAATACTCATTACAAAAATTCGATACTCTTGTGTACCCTACATTCAGATGACCAGTGAGGATCAATCCCAGTATGACTAGTGTAATGCTTTTTTTCGTGCATTGTAGCTGTCTCACGTCCTTGTTTTGTCTTTGTTTTTATCTGTTACCGTTTTTGCCATGTCTTTGGACTTCGATTTTTATAGTCATCGCATCCATTGTTCCTTCGGTATTCTACTGCCGTTGTTTTAAAATAATGAATTTTTATAAGTGCACAAGTTTTGTATAGCCGACATTAAACAGGTACTTGGAGTGTTGTTCTGATTTTAATTTGTTTAAAAAACGGATAGACGATGAAATTTATATGATAAATATAGGTAAGAAATTCAACGACTGTAAACGAAGACTTTATTCATTATACTTGTGATTTAACATAATAATTGAAATTCAATTGAAAATCATACATTATACAACAAAGCCTTATTATGTTGCCACATTAAAGTTGAAAACTGAAAAAAATTAACTTTGAAACGTAGTTATTTTTATACATCGCCAAAATCAAATTTAAAATCGGACATTAAAACTCAATTTTTTTAAAAGGATAATTCGAATGATGTATTTTAGGACCTCTGAAGTAAAAGAAGAAACACCAATTAAAAATGTGAATTTGAATTTATTAAATGGACAAAACTAAAAAGTGTAAATGTGAAACTTGATATCCTATTTGAAAACATGTTTGAACACATTTTATTCCTCTTTACTGTGTTTTGTAAGAAAATATTTAAGATATACAAACGAAGCTTTATAAACAAGAGGCTCTTAAGAGGCTGCATCGATCACCTGGACTATGGCCTTCTGATAATCCAAGAGGCAATCGGTCTAATGTTATGATGCCACTGGGGCTTCCACCTTGGAAGACGTATGAACATTATCAACACAACTGTTTAAAAAGGAGCCACGCATATAATAATGTGACAATCGTTGCTGTGGTTTCCTAGAAGACTTCTGAATGCATAGTCCTATGTAAATTATATTCTCGGCAATTGGCCATCTTGGATGAGATCACAAACTTTGAAGAAATATTTTGACCAAGAATGGATATAATGAGCTCAGTGGTTTCACAGAAGATCGTTGAAAAGGATCTCTTAAGGACTATTTTTGCTCAGTTTTGTTCCAATTGGCAATTGGCTTAGTTGTTTCAGGTGAGAAGATCTTTTTTTAGATTCATTATTTTATAAACGTCTAACCTATTGTACATAAAAACATACATAATGTATAATAAATATACAATCAGATATAACATGAAATATACAAAAGCAACTCAGTATAGAGTTGTGAGATACAATTAAAAAAAATGGGTTCTGTTATAATTCATTAAAATTTAAACACCCTGTTTGTCTCTTTAGGGTAGTAGACCCGGGATAACCCCAAAATTTTACACAAATTAAAATTTTGTTTTAATTTGTAGTATGAAACAATTATGTGATAATATACTCCAAGAAAAAAAAATTGAAAAGTTTCACCGTAACATTTTTGATATAAAGTTCATAAAAACACCCTTGTCTTATGAGTCTTAAATTCTGTTAAGAAATCACCATAAGGTGGATACTGTTGTACTTTATATTAATAAGAAACAGCATAAATTGACCATGAATTGCTAAACTTGTAGACCTAAATACAAGATAATAAATATCATAGCACTCACTAAGTGTTGATTTGCAGTACAAAAGATATTCCATTGTCAAAACAATACTGAAAATAGAGCTTTGTTTAGTTTCTTCTAAACGAAAATCCTATAATTCAAGTTTCATCAAAAACTGAGAAATTAAAGATCATCCACAAATTTGACTTACATCAAAATTTTAGAAAAATTCACCTCACAATTTTTTCACAATGTTAAGAAAACTGCATAAAAGGCATAATTTTCCTTGATACTGAACGTCAATTTAAAAGAATTACCTCCCTTGCCACATATCCGACTTTCATTTATTCTAATATTTTTAAAAATCCCTTTCAAAACCTGGAAAATTTAATGCAGGAATTATGTGTTTTGTTAATAGAGTATATTTTCATGATAAGCTGGATATTTTATTTCTATATATGAAAAATATTATAAATCTTGTTTTTTATTCATACCAATCACAAAAAGTAATTTTTATATGAAAAGGAGTTATCTCCTCTTACCCGAGGTCATTTACCTTCAATCAAGTATTGGCGGTTATTGATCTTATTTTATTTCTTAATTTTTATCAACAACAAATTTCTTTCATATTGACTTAATATGGCTTTTACATTTATACCATATTTTTAGAGCTTAATTAGCAAGGTTCCCTGTAATGTTAATGCCTCAGATAGCAGGGTCTATTTGAGGTAACATATAATAAATATATAATAATAAATAATAAATATTGTTATATGCATTTTGAATTTCAAAAATATTCAGGAGCTGTAAAGTCCTTTAGGACTAAATTTATGTGATATTTACTTCAGTCTAACGGCTATAATCACATTTCGCCCTTACATATACGAAAAATATAATACAATAAAAGCCAGAAAATTAATAACATTCTAAAAATATTTATCATAATCAATGGAAATGAAATAATCAGAAGATCTTTAAATCCATTTTCCATAGTTTCTCTAAGTTCATGTCACCAGCTGGCGGCTATCTTGGTTGAGGTGCGTACAAGCTAGACCAAATTTTTAAAACCACCCCAGACCAAGTTTGGCAAAGTGGTTCAGAGGAGAAGAATGCAATTTCAATATTGTCCCCATGTTAAACTATGTTCCCGCTGGCAGCCATCTTGGATGGGGTGCTTACAAGCGTGACACAAACTTTGAAGGAGACAACAGCTGAGACTGTTCAACGTCGCTATATCGCTATGACCCATGCGGACATGTATTAACGGGGAACTTGAACATCATCGATGATTAAGAAGTAAGACAATTCTTCAGAAAGGGGCCTAAATATCGCCCACCTTCAAAAATAAACTGGCAAGCATGTTTTGATATTATTAAAGACGCAGTTACCAATAATGGTTTAAATTGGTGCAAACGAGAAAGTGCAGACAAACATGCACTCAATATGTTTAAAGATAAAATTATTACAAAAGTCACCAACAGAATAAATTTTTATAAAGATAATTATAAAGAGTCACCACCTAAGCTGTCAGTAAACAGAATTAAGTTAAAATTAAGAGATCTTAGCAAAATATATGTGTTTGTACCAGTCGATAAAGCCTCCAACAACGTTTCTATTATTAAACCAAGCAGCACTATAGCGATACAAATATGCTCCAAGTTCCGCCTAAAGATAACACCTTGCCTACTATGTACTGGGTTCCTAAGCTTCACAAAAATCCCTACAAACATCGTTTTATTTCGGCATCTAGTAACTGTTCTACCACTCTTTATCCACCCATTTAACCAGTGCATTCACCTGCATTAAAGAGTTAGTTATCAAATACTGTGAAAAAACTTTTCAAAACTCTGGTGTAAATTACTTTTGGAGTGTAAAAAATTCCATTGAAGTTTTAGATAAACTAAAATCGATAAAAAGACCAGATTCATCTATTGACAGTTATGATTTTTCTACACTTTACACAACCCTTCCACATAATTTGATTAAATCTGAATTAGGACAACTTATTAAATGGTCTTTCAAATTTTCTGGTCTACAGTTCATTTGTTGTAATAAAAAGCAAGGATTCTTCTCTAACATCAATTACAAAAATCATTGTTCCTGGACTTGCGATGACATGATTAAGGCACTGAATCTTTTGCTAGACAACATTTTGGTCGTTTTGGCAACATCGTCTATCAACAGGTCATTGGAATTCCCATAGGTACAAACTGTGCACCTCTCGTTGCAGATCTTTTCCTGTTCTGTTACGAACGGGACTTTATGAAAAACCACAGGCTGGAACCATACAAAACAGTGATCAACTTATTTCAATTTTCAACGATAACAGCAGGTATATCGACGATATCCTTACTATTGACAATCTCCAGTTTTTAGACTGTGTCGACCTCATTTACCCCAATAACTGAAATTTAATAAATTTAACAATGATTCTAAATACTGCCCATTTCTCAATCTAACTATCATCGTTGACTCTGGAAAAATTAAAATTTAAATTTATGATAAAAGGGATGATTTTGATTTCACCATTACTAACTTCCCTTTTCTTGATGGCGACGTTCCTGTAGCTCCATCATACGGGGTGTATATATCTCAACTGGTACGATTCGCACGCGTCTGTTCTACTCTTTACGACTTTAATGAACGTAACCTTACTATCACATCCAAACTTTTACAACAAGGTTACAGATTTCATAAATTGATAAACACATTTAAGAAGTTTTATAGAAGATATGAACATTTGATATCTAAATATAATGAGACTCGCAAACAGCTTATTACCAAAGACATTTCTCACCCTCGTTTTTACGGAAGTATTGTTCAAAAATGTAAAAAAAACTGATAAAAAATCCAGAAAAACTGGGACGTAACTTACATTCTTTACGTAATAGGGGATATTGACCGGATATTCTTCATGATTCAGTAAAACTGGCTTTGGGATCCAATGACCTGAAGATTTTACAAGTATACTGGCCTCTCACTGATACTGCCGATGTCTACTGAAATCCATGACGATTCTTTACCAAACCCTTCGGGAAGCTTTGAATTTGATTAATATTCCGTAGTGCGACAGTTGTTTACCAGCAGACTTGGCTCCTTGAGCTAGCCGGCAGTTTAGCGGCGAGCACTCCCTGACCAATCTTTCTAAATTACGTTTTGTCTTGTTCTTTCCTTTTCAAGATTGTGGTCTTGAAATTAGTTGTCTACCTGTATTGGGTTTTATTTGTATGTTTATTTTACTATAGGGAAACGGGATAGAGAAAGGGGAGGTTTAGGTACCCATAAACCGGTTTAACCCTACCGCTAGCAGACGCTAGTGCCGATACCAAGTCCGGCTATCCCGATTTCCTATCGTTGTTTGTTTGTCATTTGTCATTTTATTGTTTTTCGTGTGCAGTTCCCTGGTGGATTGTGACATGTGATTGTAATGTTCGGCCATTGTAAGTGTTTTCTGTTATCTTTGCTTCTTTAACCAAAAGATTTTTCTGGTAAGATCTTTGAACGCATTTCCCATATTGTCCCTGTATAAAACTGTGTTGCCCGCTGGCTGTCATCTTGGACGAAATGCGGACAAGCCGGACACAAACTTTGAATTTCGAAGAGTACCATTAAAGGACTACTGTCTACAAGTTTGGTGCTAATTGCCTCATTGGTGTCAAAGAAAATCTTTGAATGTTTTTGCCGTAGGGTTCCTTTGTTAAACTATGTTCCCGCTGGCGGCCATCTTGGATGTGGTGCCGGAAAGCCGGACATAAACTTTGAAGGGGGCCATCCAAGGGCTATTGTGACCACGTTTTTGTTCCAATTGGCCCAGTGGTTTCAGAGGGGAAGATCTTTGGATGAGAGGTTAAGGACGGACGGGGGAGTAAATTGATGGCAAAAGCTCCCCCTGGCATAGCCAGGTGAGCTAAAAAGAGAAATTTCAAAAGAAATGTACGTATTCTCTCGTGTTTTGAAAGGTCATTACCATGAAACAAAAATGTTCAACACGGCGAGTGTCTTATAAGATCTGAGATGTTTACTCTACCCTTAACCAGATCGGACTCTTGGTTCTTAATTGGGTCTGTATTGTTCATCTGTATGTGTTCCCATTTTTCTTGTCTATGTCGATGTTTTCATTGATTTTATACTTTTCTTTTTGGTCTGACAGTTTGGTTCTCACATACTTTTAACCGCATAGAACGGAATTCAAAGAATAAATAAGTACAGAGCAAGATATATAAAAAAAAACACATACATTCATGTCAATTTCAATGCAATTCAATTGATTATATATACAGAAAGGCAAATGTGAAAATACATGATACTGTTTTGATTTCATTAAATTTTCAAAAAGTTAATTTTGAGTAATTTTTTATATTTAAGATTTTAAATGTCCTAAATATCTGCAATTATTTTTTTCTGATTACCATATGATCCTTCGGAATAGCTGAGTAATGTTATGTATGGATTTTAATTGTACCTCGAAAGATTTGAGAAGAAAAACCAAACCCTGACAAAAATATAAGCATAAAATTATAATTCAGTTAATTCAAACTTGACGAAGGTGACCTGAAGGTGACAAAATACCACCGTCCGTTAGCAGTTCTATTACCGAAGGAACCTGAATGAAATATATTGTTAGACCAATTTTTATCATAATTGAATAAAAGAAAATGTGTTCATGGGACACGGATGCTCCAACGAGATATATATATCGGCAAACAGGAAGTAGATGAGTAACGCACTTCAAAAGGAGAGACACGATGCAACTAATCATACCAAAGCTTCACACCAATATCAATCATTACTGAAAACACAAGCTGAAAATTTTTTGACGAAAATTTTAGGACGTATGTACGTAGGGAAGGACGTACGTAAGGACGGACAGGAGTTACAACTTAATGCCCCCGTCGCCTAACGGCGGGGGCATAAAAAAGTCAGAAAAAATAAATGGTACTTTTTACAATTTTTTCATAGCCAGTAACATGTTAATAAAATACACAAATTGAACTTAAACGCAAACTCAAGTTAATAAGAAAATATATATTTTAAAGTTTTGCATAAAGAAATTGCAATAATTTTAGAATGTGAAAGCCTATCATTGTGAAAATCCAACTTAACTTGACCTGTATTTTATAACTTCTAACATGTTCACAAGATATTAAAACTTATCTTGAATAAAATTTGAAAATGTTGCATAACCCAAGGGCAATAATTGTGGAATGCAAAAACCCATGACATTTAAAAGAAATCTTCACCTGTATTAAATGGATTGCAACTTGTCTTGATATATCAAAACATTAATTCAATACGAACTTTTTTATGATTCAGAAACCAATGTGTGACGGACGGACGTACGGACAATTGAACAGACATTCAGACGGGAAGAATGAAGGATGGACAAGAAGAACCCTATATACCCCAATCTATATACGGTTTATAAGATATAAAAATAACTGATAACAGCATTAAAAATTCACTATACTGCTGTGACTGTTATTTGATGAATATTTTGATTCATCACAGGTTTAAATTTCAAAACATCAAGCTGAAGAAGTTATCTAAATATCAGACTGATCCATTTGACCCGATAATAAAAGATTTTGAATCACAAAATCATCTCAGAAAGACGATCGATCATTGGAAATTGGAATATGTCTCAAACTGAGTCAAGTATTCCATTACAGCTTCGTAAATAAACTGAAATTGTTCCTGTAATAAAAACAAATCTAAGTAATTGGCAATTCAATAAATTCCAATATTTGTGTATGACTTTCAACAAATCTTAACTGTGAATTTATGTATAATTAATGGACAGACAATCAGAAAATAAATGTGTCTTATAGTTGGGTTTTTCAGAGCTTAGTAAATCACTTGATGATAATTTACTGTATCTGATATGTTTAACGTAGTGGGTGTCTTATAAGAAACAGGAGATGCTTTCTACACCGATGCAGCTGATCTTACCCATAAATCTAGATGGGTCCGTGTTGTTGATTTGTACTTGTGTCCTCATTTTTTTCTGTGCCGTACTGATAATGTGTCTTTGTTTCTTTGTGTTTTCGATGTTGTCATTATCATTAGACCATTCTATTTCGACTCACGATTCGGTTATAACTTAACTCAAAACTTAATATATATGAATATATATTATCTTTTTTGAACTTTTAATTCATTTAAAAGGGATTGTATAGACCCTTTCACGATAAACGGTTCCTACGATTTTGAGTGGAAAATAAAAACATTTCCCGGAAAATGACACCGTAGGACAAATCAGAAAAATTCAGGACCGAATTATCGTGAAAGGGTCTATTATATACTATACAGGTAACACCATTATGTAGCTGTAGAAGTTGTTCAATAGTGAAGATGCATAAAAAGCACAACGACGTCCGTCATTTGTTGTGCCTTAGGCTAAGCATATAGATAAAACATATTCTTATGGATTTTCGTATATTTATGATTAAATTATGTCAGCATTTTCGTGGCTTTGATTCAACCAATAATTTTTGTACTTATAGCTATTTACTTTAAAAAATTTGCAAATGAAAGTTGTTTTGTTTGAAAGTTATTAATTTTATATTACATAATTTGGAATTATCTGTGGACGTCTATTCCTCATTTGTTTGATAACATATGGTATGTCCACCTCTTGTTCAATCCTCAAACGTTCAATCACTGTCGCTAGAACACAATATAAACCACTCTTATCGCATCCATTTCTACAATGAAAAAGATAAAATTTATACAAAAAAGTCATTGTGTGATAAAGTATGCTATTCTGTATTTTGATATCAATTTGTATTATATTTTTGTGGATTAAAATATTTGTTTGCTGCTATTGTTTGGTTGATGATATCACTGTTGTCTTTTTAAACATGACCAAAATAATTCACACTATTGCATCATAATACTACCAAAATTACCCTTTTCTAAAGTAAATATTATTTCTTTTAAGAATCGCAATTCTAAACATTTCTAGACAACCTATCATTTAATTGGGGTTAATTTGTTTTTATTAAAAAAGAACAGCTCAAACTTTAACATGTTGCTATGCAAAATATGCAAATTGAAGAATGAATCAAAACAGCAGTAGAATACAGAACTGACAACGCACGAGTATATAACATGGCCAGAGTCAAGGCTAAAACGAGAACATCGGTAGACAGACGGATGACAACCAAAAAAGCCCACTTTCATCATAAACATTAAACTCAAACTAAAACAATCACAGTGTGAACTAGAAAAAAAAACAGCATGTGAAAGTCAGCATGTCCTGTTCCGTTTACGGCACCTGTCACAATGTCAATGAATCAATCAAGGGTAATGTCGAAATCAGTAATATATAATCCGGGAATCACGCAAATACAATTGAAAAAGACCGTTTTAATTTCATTTATATTTTTGTTGTCATGGTGACTGTTATATAATTTCTGAAAGGGAAAAAAATAACAAAGGGAAATATATCCCTGACTCAGCAGTTCCTGAGATAGTGCTGTACATCTTTTCACTAACTAAGGAGTACCTCTTGCATAGCTCTGTCCTTAGCTGAATTTAGATCTTATTGATAATTTGTTCTATATCAGTCTTTACACATATTTCGGTATATGGATTTCCAATATTTTGATTTTATCTGTACTGAAGAGACATAAGTTGTCGAAATGCACATATGCAGAATCCAAATTAACAGCAACTTCGGTATTATAATATTCACAAAGTCACTGTTTCAACTACAAGGTTTACAGTAACAAATAAACTGCGGAGTATACATTCCATACACTGACATATTTTACTGCCTAGAAAAGTATAGTTCATAATTTGGAAGTTAAAATTATCACATTTGTTAAAAAGCCTAGATTTCTGATGTCAGTGTTCATCATTGTATAACAAAGCGTCAAGGTATGAAGCAAATTTGGAATTATCTGATATACCATTTGATATCAAGCTTTAATATGAGATTTTCATTTCCTTCAAAATCGATATGTTACAGACCACCTACAAACAATGCACTAATACTGGTCCACTTCCTCTGTCTTCATGGCAATTTTCAACATCCGCCAATAATGCTAATAAGACACTGGCAGAAACTGGCACAACATCGACATCGTTCCAAAATTTTGATTGGAATAATTTCACTTGCTTCTTGTCCTGCAATTAGATATCGATTAAGATTGTATACAAAAAAAAAGTCAATTAGATCACATTATTTATACAACAAAATCATATTTAAAATTTTTCATCTTTTGCAATAAAATTCAATATTCTTTAGAAAACATATAAAACAATGAAAGTAATGAAATAAATGCACATGGGACAAAGTATCTAAAAATACATCGTAAACTAAGCAATTGAACAACGTCTTTATGGTTGTTGTTCATCTTGGTGTCACCATGAGGCCTTCAACGATAAACTCTACTCATACTTCATTGAAAGTTCGATATGACCCCTAGCAACGTTTTGAGCAGAACACATCGCTGGATGTGGAACAACGATAAATCAATGTTTTTACTGTTCATGGATCAAAGTCCCTACAAGTACATGGTAAAACCAAGCAATGGAACAATGATTTTATAGTTGTCCTTAATCTTTAGGTTACAATGAAGTAATCTTGAAGTAACCGCAACGTATTATTGTGTAAATAATTAAATATTTCTAAAGTAATGCATTATCATATCTTTAAGTAATTCCTTAGTAAAACAATGTACTGAAAATATTGGAACATAACTTATCTCTTGTATAGTAATTGAAAAAACATATACTAATAGTATCATCATACAAATTATGAAGTATGACGAAATCTATCATTGTTGACGTTTCGAAAGTGATTTCAAAAATTGAGTGCTATTGTATTTTT
>MJUU01052209.1:0-19966 GCA_002080025.1 Modiolus philippinarum
GCCAAGGGTTGTGATCAGCTTCTTTCCTCTTCACCCTTGACAGATTGAGCCACAACTTGTGAAACATCAGTTTGAAATTATCTCCCTTTGAAGTTAGAGTTTCAGTATGATTTATTGTAATAATAAATGATTATTTATACAACAATTCACAATATATTTGACTCCAAGGAAATAACCCTTCAAAAGTAAAGAAAGATAATTAAATCATGGAAATTTTGCAAAATAGAAAAATCACTAAAGGCCATATTTTAAGTTTTATTGTTTTGATATATATACAAAATCTGAATGTATGTTAATTAATTGGCTGCAGTGAAGTTTAATTGCAACCAATCAAAGACGTGGATTTGAGACTACAGAAATCCAGCTTGAGGGTGAAGATGAGAGGAGCGGATCATAACCCTTGGCTAGCGAAGATGGTAATAGGGTTGAACTTAATATAATCTCAAATACAACTTGCATTTGAAGAATTTTTGGTAATAAGGTAAATGAATACTTGTTTGAATGGGTAAACCTATACATGATATTCTGTTAGATTGAAAAAAAAAAACAAACAAACTTTCTAAGTTGAACATGAGAGACGGTGACGCAGGTCCAGACATGTAATTGGTCTTGTTTCTTTAGATTCCTCTCATTATAAGCTTTCAGTAGTATGTCAACAGATTTGGTGTAGCTCTTTCCGTTTCTGAGCTATAAGGGGTCAAAGGGACCAGAATTGCAATTTTTAGAAATATGTATAATCTCTTATTTTAGATCAGATTTTAATGGGATTTTTTTCTTTGGATTCCTCTCAATGTAAGCTCTCAGTAGTATGTCAACAGATTTGATGTAGCTCTTACTGTTTCTGAGCTATAAGGGGTCAAAGGGGTCAAAATTGCAATTATTAGAAGTATGTGAAGTCTTTATTTTTCATTAGATTTTGATTGGATTTTCATCTTTAGATTGTTCTCATTGTAAGCTTTCAGTGATATGGCAGTACATTTTGCGTTTCTCTTTGGTTTCCAAGCTATAAGGGGTCAAAGGGGCCAAATTATGATATTTCAAAATATGTGAAATCTTTATTTTCATTGGATTTCAACCTGAGTTTTTTCTTTGGATTTCTCTTGATGGTAGTCAACAAAATTTCTTAGCTCTTACAATATCTTAGTAATAAGGGATTAAAAGGGCTAATTTTTATTTTCATTAGTTTGTGTCCAGTTAATTAATGTGTCAAGGTCCTTATTGTGTCCAGCAAATTACTGTGTCCACATTAATTTTAGTTTACACTTGTTCAAATTTCAGTGGTCGACATGCTGCGGTCGTATCATGCTGCACTCGGTGTAGCCCTTTATTGTTCCTTCTGGGCTATAAGGGGTCAAAGGGGCCAAAATTGCAAATACATGTATTACAAATATGTGAAATCTTTATTTTTCGTCAGAATTTGATGGAATTTTATTCCTAGCGTTCCTCTCATTCTAAGCTATAAGTAGTATTAAGTGGATTTGGCGTAGCTCATATCATTTCCGAGCTATAAGGGTTCAGAGGGGCCAAAATTGCAATTATAAGAAATATGCGAAATCCTTATTTTTCATCAGATTTTGATGGGATTTTTTCTTTGTATTATTCTCATTGTAATTAAGCTTTATTAGCTCACCTGGCCAAAGGCCATGTGAGCTTTTGCCATCACTCGGCATCCATTGTTCGTCCGTCCATCCGTCCGTTAACTTTTATTCAAAGATCTTCTTCTCTGAAACTGCTTGGCCAATACTAACCAAACTTGGCCTGAATCATCACCAGGTTTTGCTCTTTCAAGTTTGTGATTTTTATGTCCGTAGACCAAACAGCATGGCTGCTGTTACTATAAAAAGAACATAGGGGTAAATTGACGTTTTTTGCAAATTACTCGAAAACTGTTACAGATATCAAAAATCTGACGGTGTAAAAATGATCAGCATGATGAGATCTACCCGCCCTGCAATTTTGAAGAATATCCGATAACCCATCTTTAAGTAATTGCCCCTTTTCCGTAAAATTTTTCGTTTTTTTGTTACTTTTAGTCTTATATATTGAAAATGGTAGCAGATAGAAGTGAAGTTTGAATTACAAAAATGGTCAGCATAGTAAGATCCACATTTCCTGCAAGTTTGAAGAAAATCTGACGATCCACATAGGAGTTATGGCCCCTTTTTCTTTGAATTTTCACCATTTTTGTCTCGCCTGCGACGAAAAGTCGCGGAGGCGAGACTTAGGGATAGCGTTTCTGGCGGCGGCAGCGTCAACAGTTTGTAAACTATTGTGAATTAACAAGCTTATGTAAGTTGTAGGTCCATAGAATTTGATATGCAGTTGCATCCTAGTGGGTACAACTCAAATCCCTACTTAGATTATGGCCCTCTACACATGAATGATCACATTAAGTTTTTAGCAAGCAGTTTGTACAGCCTATACCAGTAGTCCTAGGCACTTGATATTTGACATGCAATTGCGTCTTGGGGAGTACATACCGATTCCACGCCTGGATGGTGGCCCTGGCCCCTTAGTCACGCATGAGCGATCACATTAAGTTTTTAGCAAGCAGTTTGTACAGCCTATACCAGTAGTCCTAGGCACTTGATATTTGACAAGCAGTTGCGTCTTAGGGAGTACATACCGATTCCAAGCCTGGATGGTGGCCCTGGCCCCTTAGTCATGCATGAGCGATCACATTAAGTTTTAAGCAAGCAGTTTTTACAGCCTATACCAGTAGTCCAAGGCACTTGATATTTGACATGCAGTTGTGTCCTGGGAGTACATACCGATTCCACGTCTGGATGTTGGCCCTGGCCCCTTAGTCACGCATGAGCGATCATATCAAGTTTTTAGCAAGCAGTTTGTACAGCCTATACCAGTAGTCCTGGGCACTTGATATTTGACATGCAGTTGCGTCTTGGGGAGTACATACCGATTCCACGCCCGGATGGTGGCCCTGGCCCCTTAGTCACGCATGAACGATCACATTAAGTTTTTAGCAAGCAGTTTGTACAGCCTATACCAGTAGTCCTAGGCACTTGATATTTGACATGCAGTTGCATCATAGGGAGTACATGCTGATTCCATACCCGGATGGTGGCCCTGGCCCCTAAGTCATGCATGAACGATCACATTAAGTTTTTAGCAGCAGTTTGTACAGCCTATACCAGTAGTCCTAGGCACTTGATATTTGACATACAGTTGCATTTTGGGCAGTACATACCGAATCCATGCCCGGATGGTGGCCCTGGCCCCTTAGTCACGCATGAGCGATCACATTAAGTTTTTAGCAAGCAGTTTGTACAGCCTATACCAGTAGTCCTAGGCACTTGATATTTGATATGCAGTTGCGTCTCTGGGAGTACATACCGATTCCACGCCCAGATGTTGGCCCTGGCTTCTTTAAGTCATGCATGAGCGATCACATTAAGTTTTAAGCAAGCAGTTTGTACAGCTTATACCAGTAGTCCTAGGCACTTGATATTTGACATGCAGTTGCGTCTTGGGGAGTACATACCGATTCCACGCCTGGATGGTGGCCCTGGCCCCTTAGTAACGCATGAGCGATCACATTAAGTTTTTAGCCAGCAGTTTGTACAGCCTATACCAGTAGTCCTAGGCTTTTGATATTTGACATGCAGTTGCATCTTGGTGAGTACATGCTGATTCCATGCCTGGATGGTGGCCCTGTCCCCTTAGTCATGCATGAACGATCACATTAAGTTTTTAGCAAGCAGTTTGTACAGCCTATACCAGTAGTCCTAGGCACTTGATATTTGACATGCAGTTGCGTCTTGGGCAGTACATACCGAATCCGTGCCCGGATGGTGGCCCTGGCCCCTTAGTCACGCATGAGCGATCACATTAAGTTTTTAGCAAGCAGTTTGTACAACCTATACCAGTAGTCCTAGGCACTTGATATTTGAAATGCAGTTGCGTCTCTGGGAGTACATACCGATTCCACGCCCAGATGTTGGCCCTGGCTTCTTAGTCATGCATGAGTGATCTCATCATTTTTTTTCCAAGGAAATTGTAAACACAGTTTAAGATTATATTTTATTTTTATTGCTGCTGCAGTAGATCAATGTGCAAATTAAGGCGATGCAGGGGCGGGCGAGACATATCCTGTGTCCACAGTTTATTAACATTTTTAGCTCACCTGGCCAAAGGCCATGTGAGCTTTTGCCATCACTTGGCGTCCGTCGTCCGTCCGTTAACTTTTGTTCAAAAATCTTCTCCTCTGAAACTACTGCATCAATGCTAACCAAACTTGACCTGAATCATCACCAGGGTATGCACTTTCAAGTTTGTGATTTTTATCTCCGTAGACAAAACAACATGGCCGCTGTTACTAAAAATAGAAAGTAGGGGTAAATTGCTGTTTTTTGCAAATAACTCAAAAACCATTACAGATATCAAAATTCTGACATGGAGTAAAAATGATAAGCATGATGAGATCTACCCACTGTGTAATTTTGAAGAAAATCTGAAAACCCATCTTGGAGTTATAGCCCTTTCTCCGTAAAATTTTCAAAATTTTTTTATTTTTTATTTCAAAAAGTGCAACACTAAGATAGAGGTCAAGTGTAAATTGTAAAATGGTCAGCATATCAAGATCTACCCAACCTGAAATTTTGAAGAAAATCCATAAACCCTTGTAGGAGTTATTGCCCTTTTTTCACCAAATTTTTAAAATATTCATATTTTTCAATTTTATTTCCAAAACTATAGAAGATGAAGATAAAGTGTAAAATTATGAAATGTTTGCCTTGCTGAGGCCACTTTAAAACTTGTATTGAAAATAGTTCGTTGACCGCCAGTTTCAAGATGGCTGCCAAAAAAGACGAGAAATTCAACATTGTCCGATTTCAATGAAATTTGGTTTCCAAGTAGATAATGATGTTGCGACTTCAAAACCTGTGTTGAAAATTGTTCATTGACCGCCATTTTCAAAATGGCCGCCAAAAAAGGCGGGAAAATTCAACATTGTCCAATTTCAATGAAATTTGGTTTCCAAATAGATATTGATGTTGCGACTTCAAAACCTGTTTTGAAAATTGTTCGTTGACCGCCATTTGTAAAATGGCCACCAAAAAAGGCGGGAAAATTCAACATTGTCCGATTTCAATGAAATTTGGTTTCCAAATATGTATTGACGTTGCAACTTCAAAACTGATGTCAAAAATTGTTCGTTGACCACCATTTTCAAAATGGCCACTAAAAAAGGTGGGAAAATTCAACATTGTCCGATTTCAATGAAATTTGGTTGCCAAATAGGTATTGATGTCACAACTTGAAAACAGATGTTAACAATTGTTCGTTGACCCCCATTTTCAAAATGGTCGCCAAAAAAGGCGGGAAAATTCAACATTGTCCAGTTTCAATGAAATTTGGTTTCCTATAGGTATTGATGTTGCAATTTCAAAACCGATGTTGAAAATTATTTGTTGACTGCCATTTTCAAAATGGCCACCAAAAAAGGCGGGAAAATTCAACATTGTCTGATTTGAATGAAATTTGGTTTCCAAATAGGTATTGATGTCACAACTTCAAAACTTATGTTGAAAATTGTTTGCTGACAGCCATTTTCAAAATGGTTGCCAAAAAAAGGCGGGAAAATTGTTCGTTGACGGCCAAAACTGTTTCAAAACTGTTGTCGAAAGTGGTCCTTAGCAAGAGCTTTTTTTGTCAATAAAGCAACAAAGAACAATAGTACAACATGATCAGACTTTAAATACTGTTCAAGATATTGGTGGTGTTTGAGGTACTAAAGTTTGAGAGACTGGTGATCAACTGTATAACTTACAATGTTACCACGATTGTGGCAACTGAAAGCCAGGTGAGCGATACAGGCTCCTGGGAGCCTCTAGTTACTTTTATTTCAAAAACTGTTTGAGATGGAGGTTAAATGTGAATTACAAAAGTGTTGAGCTTTTCCAGGACTACAATTTCTACATATGTCCAGCAGATTTAGCATATCATTCAAGATGTCTGCCACTAGGGAACATAGTTTAACATAGGGCCCTATGGAAAATGCATTCAAAGATCTCCTCCTCTGAAACCACTGAACCAATGTGGACCAAATTTTGTCACAATAGTCCTCAGGTGGTCCCCTTTAAAGTTTGTGATTTTTGTGGTTGTACCTCATCCAAGATGGCTGCCAGTGGGGAACATAGTTTAACATAGGGACCCTATGGGAAATACATTCAAAGGTCTTTTCTCCTGAAACCACTATAAGCCAATAGGAACCAAACTTGGATACAATTGTCCTTGGCTGGTCCATTTTAAAGCTTGTGATTTTTATGTTCGTACCTCATCCAAGATGGTCGTCAGCACAGGACATAGTTTAACAATTAGGACCCTATTGGAAATGTATTCAAAGATCTTCTTCTCTGAAACTACTGAGCCAATTGGAACCAAACTTGATCAAAATAGTCTTTAGGTAGTCCCCTTGAAAGTTTGTGAATTTTATGTTCATACCTCATTGAAGGTGGCTACCAGCAGAGAACATAGTTTAACAATAGGGACCCTATGGGAAATGCATCCAAAGATTTTCTCCTCTGAAACTACCAAGCCAAATTCAACCAAACTTGGTCACAATAGTCCTTGGCTTGTCCTCTTCAAAGTTTGTGATTTTGACGTTCATACCTCATCCAAGATGGCTGCCAGCGTGGAACATAGTTTAATATAGGGGCCCTATGGGAAATGCATTCACATGTCTTCTCCTCTGAACCTACTGAGCCAATTGGAACCAACAGTTTGGTTACGATTGTCTTTTGGTGTTCCCTTTCAATGTTTGTAATTTTTATGTTTGTAACTCATTCAAGATTTAAAATGTAACATCTGGTGAACTGATTTATAGTATGAATGGATGGTCTCGACGTGACAATGAATAAAACCAGTCACCAGGTGAGCGATACAGGCTCATGTGAGCCTCTAGTTTTTACTATTTTGGGTCCAGCTTATTACTGTATCAAGCTTTTTTGTGTCCATCTAATTACTGTGTCAAGCTTTTTACTTTGTCCAAATTTGCTCTAAATTACACTTTTTTAAATTTCAGTGGTCGACATGGTGCGGCCATATCATGCTGCGCTCTGCCTAGCCCTTTATTCATCGGATTGCGATTCCTCTTGATGTAAGCTTTCAGTAATATGTCGACAGATTTTGCATAGCTCTTATCGTTTTCTAGCTACAAGGGGTTAAAGGGGCCAAAATTGCAAATTTACTTGATATTTTCATCGGATTTCAATGGAATTTTTTTCTTTGGATTCCTCTCAATGGTATGCCAACCGATTTGGCGTAGCTTTTACGGTTTCCGAGCTACAAGGGGTCAAAGTGGCCAAAATTGCAAATTTTCTATATATGTGAAATCTGTATTTTTCACTGGATTTCAATGGGATTTTTATGCCCCTGCCGCTAGGGAGTCGGGGGCATTAAGGTTAACCCTGATCCGTCTGTCCGGCCATACGTCCGTACGTCCATCTTTTTGGTTTCCGGATGATAATTTGAGTATCCTGCATCGAATCAAAACCAAACTTGGTCACATGCTTACTTATCACCCAAGACAGAACCCTATTGATTTTCAGGTTGGTACCCCCAAGGTCAAGGTCACAGTTGCTAAAAATAGACTAAAATTTCAATAAAATTTTGGTTTCCGGATGATAACTTGAGTGTNCTTATCACCCAAGACAGAACCCTATCGATTTACGGGTTGGTACCCCCAAGGTCAAGGTCACAGTTGCTAAAAATAGACTAAAATTTCAATAAAATTTTAGTTTTCCGGATGATAACTTGAGTATTCTGCATCGGATCAAAGCCAAACTTGGTCAAATGCTTGCTTATCACCCAATACAGAACCCTATCGATTTCCGAGTTGTTAAACTCAAGGTCAAGGTCACAGTTGCTAAAAATAGACCAAAATTTCAATAAAATTTTGGTTTTCTGGATGATAACTTGAGTATACTACATTGGATCAAAACCAAACTTGGTCACATGCTTACTTATCACCGAAGACAGAACCCTATCGATTAACATTGGTACCCCCAAGGTCAAGGTCACAGTTGCTAAAAATAGACTAAAATTTCAATAAAACTTAGGTTTCCGGATGATTACTTGAGTATACTACATTGGATCAAAACCAAACTTTGTCAAGTGCTTGCTTATCACAAAAGACATAATCCCATAGATTTTAGCATTGATACCCCCAAGGTCAAGGTCACAGTTGCTAAGAATAGATTAGTATTACATATAAGACTGTTTCTCAGATTATTTGTTGGAACTACACATTATATCAAAACCAAACCAGCTCCAGTGCCTATTTATCACAGGAGAAAGATCCTTTTTTATAATTATTTGATATATGTATTGTACATAGTTATGCTTTAATAATTTAAGGGTTTCGATTGCAAGGAGGAGGCGGCATCTGTGTCCCATGGACACATTCTTCCATTTTTTTTCTTTGGATTCCTCATGATTTAAGCTTTCAGTAGTATGTCAACAGTGTAACACTTACTATTTCAGAGCTTTAAGGATCAAAAGAGTTAATTTTTATGTTCTCTAGTTTTAGTCCAGCTAAGTAATGTGTCAAGTGCCTTATTGTGCCCATCTAATTACTGTGCCAAGCACATTCACTTTAAATTACACTTGTTCAAATTTCAGTGGTGGACATTCTGCAGTTGTTTCATGCTGTGCTCTGTGTAGCCCTTTATTTTATGATTAGGTCTGTTTCTCAAGTAACTATAAATTATAACATGTTATATATGAATGTCTGTCATATTGCTTTTGAACTTAACCTCAATTTCATGGTCTTGTGACAATGTTAATTTTTTGTGATTAGATCAGTTTCTCAATAAATGTAAGCAAAAGATAAATGATATTTGGTATGTATGTTTGTCTTGAGTTACCATAAAGCTTTTAGATCAGTTTCTCTGTAATCTAAAGATGATGGTTAATGGTAATTGGTAAATAGGTTGTTATACTGTCTGGCATATTGACTATGAACTTTACCTCAATTTTGCAGTCAAATGTTTGTTGTGAATAGAAGTTTCCCAATTAATTTAGGGGGTACATGTGAAGGTCGCGAGCGAAGGCAGATGAGACATTTATTTGGGTCTTCCCTTGCTAAATAATTCAAATAAATTTTAAAAAATCATGCAGACGATTTTCAAAATTATTCTAATGAGTTTGAAATTCTACAAACGACAAAATTAAACCTGTACAAACGAATTAAAAATTGTATAAACTATTTTTATTTATTGAAAAAAAAAAGATTTGGTGCAAATTAGCTGTAAATTACACATGCTCCACATAAACAACTTCAACAATGTCTTAGTAGTATATATAACTACTACAGTTCACTTTTCGTGATAAACACTTAAGTTTTTGACGGGGAAGTACATTAAAATGTATTTACCTTTTAAATAGTTTTTAGCTCACCTCACGAAGTGAGGGGGCTTATGTGATACCCCTAGCTTCCGCGTCGGCGTCAGCATCGGCGTCCGCGTCCGGTTAGGAAGAATGGTTAAGGTCAATTCCTGCTTACTGACATGCCCCACATAAACTATATTGGTATGCCTGATGCACTTTGGGATGACGACTGGAATGCATGCTTCGGATGCTGTCTCTGACCTACATTTTACGCATGAGTGACTTGGTTAGGTAGAATTGATAAAGTCCAATTCCGGCTTACTGGTATGGCCCACATCAACCATATTGGTATGTATGATGCATTTTGGGATGACAACAACAATGCATGCTTCGGATGCTGTCTCTGACCTACATTTTACTTATGAGCGACCTGGTTAGGTAGAATGGTTAAAGTCCATTCCCGCTTACTGACATGGCCCACATCAACCATATTGGTATGCATGATGCATTTTGGTATGACAACAACAATGCATGCTTCGGATGCTGTCTCTGACCTACATTTTACGCATGAGCGACTTGGTTAGGTAGAATGGTTAAAGTCCATTCCTGATTACTGACATGGCCCACATTAACCATATTGGTATCTATGATTATTTTTGGATGACAACTGGAATGTTTGCTTCGGATGCTGTCTCTGACCTACATTTTACACATGAGCGACTTGGTTAGGAAGAATGGTTAAAGTCCATTCCTGCTTACTGACATGGCCCACATCAACCATATTGGTATGCATGATGCATTTTGGGATGACAACAACAATGCATGCTTCGGATGCTGTCTCTGACCTACATTTTACGCATGAGCGACTTGGTTAGGTAGAATCTTTAAAGTCCATTCCTGCCTACTGACATGGCCTACATCAACCATATTGGTATGCATGATGCATTTTGGGATGACAACAACAATGCATGCTTTGGATGCTGTCTCTGACCTACATTTTACGCATGAGCGACTTGGTTAGATAGAATGGTTAAAGTCCATTCCTGCTTACTGACATGGCCCCCATCAACCATATTGGTATCTAGGATGCATTTTGGGATGACAACAACAATGCATGCTTCTGATACTGTCTCTGACCTACATTTTAAGCATGAGCGACTTGGTTAGGTAGAATGGTTAAAGTTCATTCCCGCTTACTGACATGTCCCTTAGCAACCATATCAGTATGTATGATGCAATTTGGGATGACAACAACAATGAATGCTTCAGATGCAGACTGTAAACTACAATTTATGCATGACTGAATCTGTTAAAAAGAATGATTATAGTCCATTTCTGTTTACTGACATGTGCAACATGTGACAATGCTGCGCAACGAGGTGAGCTTAGCAGGCTGTGATTAACTGCTTACATTTCAAGTGTACATCTGTTGAAACTTGCAATATCTAAATTTTACAAAATTGTGTTTAAAACTAAGGAGTATTTCCCTCATGCATAGCTCTGTCCTTAGCTGAAATTTAGCTTTTCTATTTAGATCCTTTTGGTTATTTGTTCTCTGTCAGCTTTAAAAGGTGTAAGGTATTCAATTTCGGTATATGACTCCCTTATGATGAAAGCTTTTGATGGCACCATATTTTTAGACATTTTGACCTTGACCTTGCCCTTAGGGCATTTTTTTTAAAAACTTTAACCTTGCTTCTCGAAGTTTAGTTGTTTATATTTTGTTTGTGACTTCCCCATGATGAGAGCTTTCTGGAAGTACCATAGTTGTGGGCATTGCCCTGAGGGCAATTTAAAAAATAATTAAAGACAGTTGATAGAAGTTATTCTTTTAGTGATTGGAAGTTCCCATTTGACATGTGGCTTTCTTATATCACATTTAAAGTTATTTATCACATTACAGAACTGTTAAATTGATTGTGCATTGCTGTTACTATAATCCTGGCATGCTATGTTGTCTTCTGACAACTCTTGTTTTATATCTCTACAAATGAAGTGCAGCAGTTATTAGATTTATACCTCTGTCTTATGTCCATAAACCTTGTAAGGGCATGTGCTCCTAAAGAGCCCATTAGAATTTGATATGCTCGAGGTTGTAATATACAACCTGAAGATATACATGAAGTTGTAAGGTTGCTGTTCACATGTGGAAGGGGGGATAATTCAAGTTTAGACCTTTAGAAAATAAGGGTTCAGTGGTATCCTCACAGTATCTCTAGTTCAATGTTGTTTCTTTGTTCACATTAGTTTTGCCATGTTTTTGGTGGAGTTAAAGATTTTCATCATATCTTCATCCTTTGTTGTCACTGATATATATATTTATCTGTAATTTATGCTTCTTGCCTTTGATGTGTACTGACCGATAAAGTCATTATCAACGTACTGGACCATATCAAAAATTTATTGGGTCAGTACGTCAGATGACATGCGCGAACCGAAACGACGCGCATTAATCTGAATGTAAAGTCAACTCATGAATGAAAATTATTTGCGACAACAAACAGTAAACAATTTTGAAATTGTTCGTAATTCAAACAGAAATACACGTTTCCCTATAACTTTTGATTGTATTTTATGAAAAATTCATACCTTGACCTGCAATAAAACATCAGGCTATGAATCCAATTCGCTATGATGGTTTGCTTTCTTCCAATGAACTGTCGCCAAGTTTAAATGAAGACAAAGAGACGCCTACCCCGTTACTACAAACCCCTACAATCCTGAATTACGCAGGGTGTTTTCAGTGACAAGAAAGGCGCCATGCTCAAATGACGGTCTGTCTTTGACAAATTAATCTTCTCGGGTGATGTCCATTTGAAGCAATAGTTACTTACTATGTTGCGGCATTGATTGTATGTTGTTTTACACCAGTTGAATGAAACTATTTTCATCATTTGTTACACTATTTCCAACGAAATTAAAATGACAAGACGTGTCTTGTTCAACCCCAACGTACAGAAGGATGTGACGTCACACTACCCTGACGTCAACAAGAATTGTGCACAATACAGTTTACGCTTGAAATATTCGCCAAAGAAAGAGTTCCCCTTATTTTTTTCAAAATTAACAACGAAACTGCAACATTTGGGAATTCCCGATAAACAGAATATATGACTTTTTGTTTTTGATACGGACTTTATCACGGGCTCACCTGATATACTACCGTGATAAAGTCCGTATCAAAAACAAAAAGTCCTATATTCTATATATATATATATATATACACACTTTCAGTTTGAACAATGTGAATAGCACAAGTATAAATACCGGTACTGTTTACAACATAGAATATAATAAAACAATAAACTATTTACAAAAAACTAAACTACAAAACTTAATTTAATCAGTAAACTACATGTTGGAGACTGAAAGCGTGACCTCAATTAAAGTGATGTAAAAAAAATTTTTGTTGTTGTCTGTTCATAATTTTTTATAGCAAAAATCTCTATTTTTGAACTAAGGCATTTATTGATCTATAATCCTGATGTTAAGACTGGGTTTTAAACGATCATTCCAATAGCTTTCCTTGGATCTTCTCTGGATTACATTCCACGATCTATTATGATCTATTGCAATGACTTGCATATTTTGCCAGTTGTGATTCCGAGTATTAAAATGGATTGCAGTGGCCTGGTACTGATCTTTGTTTTCGATATGGTTACGGTGCAAGTTTATGCGAAGATTGAGCACATTTCCTGTCGCACCAACGTATTGTTTTTTACAGAAAGAACATGTAACCAGATAGATGACATTGGGCGATTTACATGATAATTGTCCAAAGATTTTGAAAATATCACCGGTTGCTTTGTTTTATGTTGTTTATATATATATATTTAAATATGTGTATGTATCTTTTTAGGTAGCTGGAGTTGAAAAACAGTATAAGGCATCGCCATTGATGTCAGTGCAAGAACCACAGAAAAGTTGTAAAAAACAGATTAATCTAGGACTGATTGCCAAATCTCAAATAATTCAATATGATGAGTCAGAAGATGTTCGCACATCATTTCTATTTCATGATGGGCAAACAATCTGGAAAGCTGTAGCTTTCGAAAATTCAGCAAAAAAATGGCATGAAATTCTGCAAGAAGATACAGAATATAAAATAGATAATTATAGCATAAAAAGATCCGACCAGCGTTATGAACGCACAGATTTCCATTTGATTCTTCATCAAAATACAGTATGTGAACCATTTCCAGGAAACAAATTGGATACTCCAGTAGAAAAGAAGTATAGACTAAAAGAATTAGAAAACGACAAATTTGAAAAGCTATTGGTATCAACAAATGTTGTGATCATTTGCGACATAGGTAACATTTTCCAACCAAAGCAAAGATTCCTAAGAGAGATTATAGTAATGGATAGATTAGGAACTACAATGAAAGTCAATTTTTGGTTTGATTGCCAGGAAGATTTTGCTTTTAAGTTCAAAGATACTGTAGAATTACAATTTTTTAAAATTGATCAATTTGATGAGGAGTACTATTTAGAATTTACTGATGTGTCAAAAGTTATTAAATGCACCGTGGAAAATGAGTTGTTTGAACCTTTATTCACAAGGGCTTAACTTGATCGCTTACATGCCATTGACATGTCTTTGGAAGAAATTAAGGAATTGGAAGAAGGTCGTCACAATATTATTGTAAGAGAAGCAAGTTTTAAGCGGTTCAAACATGATGATGGTACGCTGATCTACAAGCAGTGTGTGGTAAAAAATCATGGAAAACTCCAGCTTGTATCAGCCAATAAATATTATTGTGACAGATGTAAAGTGAGTTATAAAGTTGGCACTGATGTTGTACAACTTGTTGCTTTAATTGATGATGGTTCATCACAATGTTGGGTGGTGATGTATACGCAAACAGCGGAGGTGATCCTGGGCGACGATTATGATGTTTTCATTGAAAATGACACAAAGATGTCAGAGAGATCAGAAATACTTGACAAGATCAAAAGGAGAAGACGGAAGTATAGATTTGGACTCAAAGTGATTTGTAGTGTTGATGAATCCGGTGACAAAAATCAGCGAATAATAGTTTGCAATGTTTCAAAAGTTATTCAATAACCAATCCTCTTCCCATCCTGCCTGTTTGAAATTTAAGATAACTTTCATAAAATTGATTAGGGAATTTTCTTTCTTTATATATAACATTAAAATAAATTTGTGACATTGGTATATTGTATGGTTTGGGGCAAGACTTTTATCTGTTAATGTGTTTTGGCTGGTTGTTAATGTTTATGGTAAAATAAATCAGTTGTTAACTGTTTTTGGACTATTTGGTGTTCTCTGCTCTGTTCTGTTTTAATTTTTACTTTGTGTTAACTGTTAAAGCAAAATAAAAAGTAGTTTGCTGTCAATCATTAAATTTTGTTACTTGTTTTGTAATTTACTGTTAATTGTTTTGGGGAAAATTAAAGATAGCCTGTTAATGAAACCTCTTGCTTCCCCTCTTGTATGAGCGACAGCCATATTTTACTAAATATTGAAATTTAGACAGTGTATTAAGTTTTGATATTATTTAAGCTTATTTCTCATGATACTGGCAATAAATGTAAGATATTGTAAAATAAGTAAATGGTTGAAGACAATTGATTTCACCAATCCAAAATATCTTATTTCAATTACTTTTGGCAATTTTCACAATTAAAACCAGATTTGTATGAACTTTCCATTAATATAGAATAGTTTTACTTTGTTTTATTATATCACTGAAGTATCCAAATTTTATCAAATATGAATTTTGCCCACAGTTTCCACAATTCATGAATTTCTCACCCAGTCTTGCTTCGGTATTCATTTGCCAATGTATTAATACCATTGCATAAAAAGCAATTTTCTTTTTTTACC
Source organism: Modiolus philippinarum (assembly GCA_002080025.1). NCBI lineage: Eukaryota > Metazoa > Mollusca > Bivalvia > Mytilida > Modiolidae > Modiolus > Modiolus philippinarum. Next base: position 15,203 of record MJUU01052209.1, read on the forward strand.
GGTAAACATTTTTTTATGCAAAAAAGAACATAATACAGCAGAACACTTTTAAAACATGTAATTATATTACTGCTTAAATGTGATTCATTTTAATAAAAGTATATATTTTTTACTGCAATCATAATTTAAAAAGAAAACACAAAATAAAACGCACACACACACAGAAACACTTGTTATTGTGAAAGAATGTAAAAAAATAAATTCAGAAGTCCATAATTAAAGGATGGCAGCTAAGTCAGGTATGCCTACCAAATGACATGGATATCAACAGTTATTGAAGAGTGTCAGTTTAAAAGCTTTTGCCGGCAAAATCCATGTAGGACTGACAAGATTTGCTAGCCTGTCAGTCCATAGTCTAACTCAATTTCTAGAATCTTATCATTACAGCAATTCTGTGGAATGATGATAGTAGATAAATGTTAAGAGTTTGTCTGTCATAATGTCTGACGAGAATTTTTAGCTCACCTCACGAAGTAAGAGGGGCTTATGTGATACCCCCGGTGTCCGCGTCTGCGTCTGGTTAGGTAGAATGGTTAAAGTCCATTCCAGCTTACTGACATGGCCCACATCAACCATATTTGTACATATGATGCATTTTGGGATGACAACAACAATGCATGCTTCAGATGCTGTCTCTGACCTACATTTTACGCATGAGCGACTTTGTTAGGTAGAATGGTTAAAGTCCATTCCTGCTTACTGACATGGCCCACATCAACCATATTGGTATGTATGATGTACAACAATGCATTGCATGCTTCGGATGCTGTCTCTGACCTACATTTTATGCATGAGCGACTTGGTTAGGCAGGATGGTTAAAGTCCATTCCCGCTTACTGACATGGCCCACATCAGCCATATTGGTATGTATGATGCATTTTGGGATGACAACAACAATGCATGCTTTGGATGCTGTCTGTGACCTACATTTTATGCATGAGCAATTTGGTCAGGTAGAATGGTTAAAGTCTATTCCTGCTCAATGACAAGGCCCACATCAACCATATTGGTTTGTATGATGCATTTTGGGATGACAACAATGCATGACTGAATCTGTTAAAAAGAATGATTATAGTCCATTCCTGTTAACTGACATGTGCAACATGTGACAATGCTGCACAACGAGGTGAGCTTAGCAGGCTGTGGCTGCTTTCTATGTTTTATGATGCCCCCAGATCTAGGATACGGGGCACATTGTTTTGTCCTGTCTGTCTGTCCGTGCATCCAAAACTTTAGCCTTGGCTATAACTTTTGAACTATTAAAGCTAGATTTATCATACTTAGCAGGTGTGTAGGTTTAGTCAAGAGGAACATAGATATGCCCAAAAAAATTAGGTCAGGTCAAAGGTCAAGGTCACAGAGGTCAAAATTTTAAATTCCATTTTCATGTATGTAAAGAGAGATAACTCTAACAAAATATAAAGATCCCATTTTTAGCTCACCTGGCCTAAAAGGCCATGTGAGCTTTTGCCATCACTTTGTGTCCGTCGTCCTTCTGTCTGTCTGTCTGTCCGTCCGTCAACAATTTCAAAAATCTTCTCCTCTGAAACTGCTGAACCAATTGTAACCAAACTTGGCCTGAATCATCACCAGGGTATGCAGTTTCAAAATTGTGTTCGATTAGTCCGAAGATCAAACAACATGGCTTCTGTTACTAAAAATAGAACATGGGGGTAAATTGCTGTTTTTTTGCAAATAACTCAAAAACCGTTACAGATATCAAAAATCTGACGGAGTAAAAGTGATAAGCATAGCAAGATCTACCTGCCATTGAATTTCAAAGAAAATCCGAAAACCCGTTTTGGAGTTATTGCCCTTTTTCTGTAAAATTTGCAAAATTTTAACTTTATTAATTTTTTATCAGAAAAACTATAAGAGATAGAAGTCAACTTTAAATTGCAAAAATGTTCAGCATGTCAAGATCTACCCACCCTGAAATTTTGAAGATAATCCAAAAACCCTTGTAGGAGTTATTGCCCTTTTTTCACAGAATTTTCAAAATTTTCATATTTTTCATCTTTTTTTTCCAAACTATAGAAGATGAAGGTTAAGTGTAAATTGATAAAATGTTTGCAATGCTGTTGCGACTTCAAAACTGATGTTGAAAATTATTGGTTGACTGCCATTTTCAAAATGGCCGCCAAAAAAAGGCGGGAAAATTCAACATTGTCCGATTTCAATGAAATTTGGTTTCCAAATAGATATTGATGTCGTAACTTAAAAATATGGTGTTAAAAATTGTTGTTGACTGCCATTTATGTCTCGACTTCAAAACTGGTGTTGAAAGTGGTCCTTAACAAGACAATTTTTGTCAAAAAAGCCCAACAAAGAAGTACAGTAAAACATGATCAGACTTTAAAATAGAGTCCAAGTTAATGTCGGTGTTTCCTCTACCAAAGTTTGAGAGACTGAAGTTCAACTGTATAATTTACAATGTTAGCTTGATTGTGGCAACTGAAAGCCAGGTGAGTGATATAGGCTCAAGGAAGCCTCTGGTTCAAATTTATTAAGCTTATAAAATTGGTGCTGGGGGCATATGTAGTGTTTCACAAACACATCTCTTTTTTTTCAAAATCTCTGTATCTGTGTTGGATTAATAGTTTTGACAAAAAAACGATCTTGCTAAGGACCACTTTCGACACCAGTTTTAAAGTGGAGACATCATTTTATAAATGGTGGTCAACAACCAATTTGCAACATCGGTTTTGAAGTCGCAACATCAATATCTATTTGGAAACCAAATTTCATTGAAATCGGACAATGTTGAATTTTCCCACCTGTTTTGGCAGCCATTTTGAAAATGGTGGTCAACAAATAACATTGGTTTTGAAGTTGCAACATCAATATCTGTTTCTAAAACAAATTTTATTTGGGCCCCGCCATGAAATGAAATGGCCCTATAGTAATCAGCCTGTCCATCCGTCTGTTTGTCTGTTTGTCCGTCTGTCTGTCCGTCAGCGTTTTTTATGTGGTACGATAACTCAAGATTGCCTGCACAGATTTTTATGATTTTTGTACTCAAAAGTTGAACATGACCAAAGGAAGCTCCATTTGTTTTTTGAGGAAAATCTGAAAATGTTTTTTGGGAAAAATCTTCTAGAAAATTAGACACTTTAACACTGGGTTAATTTGGGCTGCAGTTTATGCCAGTCATGGACCAGGTGAGCTATACCGGCTCTAGAGAGCCTCTAGTTATATGAAAAAGTGCATAATTTGAGAATTAGCTCTATGTAGTATGATAACTTAAGATTGCCTTCAGGGATTTTAATGATTTTGATACTCCAGGTTGAACTTGACTAAAGGAAGCTCCCTTTCATTTTTGAGGAAAAGCGGAAAATGATTTTTGGGAAAAAACTTAGTTTTTATATGAAATAGTGCATATTTTGAGAATTAGCTCTATATCGTATGATAACCTAAGATTGCCTTCAGGGATTTTAATGGTTTTGATACTCAAGGTTGAACTTGACCAAAGAAAGCTCCCTTTAGTGTTTGAGGAAAATCGGAAAATGATTTTTGGGAAAAAACTTAGTTTTTATATGAAAAAGTGCATATTTTGAGAAATAGCTTTATGTCGTATGATAACTTGAGATTGCCACCAGGGATTTCAATGATTTTGATACTCAATATTGAACTTGACCAAAGGAAGCTCCCTTTCTTTTTTTGTTGAAAATTGGAAAATGATTTTTGGGAAAAAACTTAGTTTTTAGCTCACCTGACCCGAAGGCTCATGTGTGCTATTGCCATCATTTGGCGTCCGTTGTCCGTCCGTCGTAAACTTTTTCAAAAATCTTCTCCTCTGAAACCACTAGGCCAATTTTAATCAAACTTGGCCTGAATCATCACCAGGGTATCCTGTTTCAAAATTGTATCCGATAGGTCCGAGGACCAAACAACATGGCTGCCGTTAATAAAAATAGCACATAGGGGTAAATTGCTGTTTTTTGCAAATAACTCAAAAACCATTACAGATATTTAAATTCTGACGATGTCAAAGTGATCAGCATGACAAGATCTACCTGCCCTGCGATTTTGAAGCAAATCTGATTACCCATTTTGGAGTTATTGCCCTTTTTCCGGAAATTTTTCAAAATTTTTATGTTTTATTATTTTTTATCAAAAAAACTATAGCAGATAGAGGTCAACTTTAAATTGCAAAAATGTTCAGCTATTTAAGATCTACCCACCCTGCAATTTTGGAGAAAATCCAAAAACCCTTGTAGGAGTTATTGCCTTTTTTTCACAGAATTTTCAAATTTTACGTCTTTTATTTCCAAAACTATAGAAGATGAAGGTTAAGTGTAAATTGATAAAATGTTTGCCATGAGGTAAAAATGATCAGCATGATAAGATCTACCCGCTGTGCAATTTTGAAGAAAATCCTAAAGCCCATCTCGGAGTTATAGCCCTTTTTCCGTTAAATTTTCAAAATTTTTGCATTTTTTTATTTTTATTTCAAAAAGTGTAACAGATAGAAGTCGAATGTAAATTGCAAAAATGTTCAGCATATCAAGATCTACCTACCCTGAAATTTTGAAGAAAATCCATAAACCCTTGTAGGAGTTATTGCCCTTTTTTCACCGAATTTTTTAAATTTTCGTATTTTTCATCTTTTATTTCCAAAACTATAGAAGATGAAGGTTATGTGTAAATTGATGAAATGTTTGCCATGCTGTGGCGATTTCAAAACTGATGTTGAAAATTGTTCCTTGACCGCCATTTTCAAAATGGCCGCCAAAAAAGGCGGGAAAATTCAACATTGTCCGA
>MJUU01052209.1:32909-44338 GCA_002080025.1 Modiolus philippinarum
TATACAGGTATCAAAGCAGTGCATTTGTGTAAATGCTTTTTAGCAATTCTGAGCATTTAATACTGGAAGTTAAAGAAATGAGCTTTTATAAAGTGGGAAAGTGGTTGTGAAATATGCATGACTTATATATATTTATAGATAGCTATTTATAAATATTACTAATTATGGACACATCATATTTTTTGCGCATTTACAGTTTGTCTTATATTAAACAAATATTTGATTCTTTATCTCCGCCCGTTCCAATTTTTTTCAAGGCGTCAATATTTTTTGAATTTCTTAATCACTATTGCTGCTTGCTTTGAACTTAGAATTTTCATAAATAGTAGCCATATAGTTGTAAATCATTTATTAGTACAACTTTCGCTTACTTGGACACAAAGCTACATATGCAAGACAAGACAAGACAAGTTTATTAAAGCCTCAGGCACACTTAGTGTACAAGAGGGCAATACAATAGAAGTACACATAATGTTGATGACAGATAGTCCGTCGTATGTCCGTCGTCCGTCCGTCCAATAACAATTACAAAAAAAAATCTTTTCTTTTGAAACCCTCAGCTGATTTTGGTCTTGAATGCTTGCTCAATTTATACTAAACTTTAGTGAAATGATCACATGTGACAAGTTAGGTCCCTTTCCGACTTATATTTGATGACACAGTCTGCCAACCAAGATAGCCGCCCAACAGAACTTAGTTTAACATAGCACCCAATGAGAATTTCATTAAAGTAACTTTTTTCTAGAATTATTCACTCAATTGGAAATTGAGTGAATTTTGTTTAAAACTAAGGAGTATCTCCCTCGTGTATAGCTCTGTCCTTAGCTGAAATTTGGCTTTTCTATTTAAATCATTTTGATTATTTTTCCTCTATCAGATTTAACATGTTTTTTGGTTAATGGACTTCCAAATGTTTTGGTTTTAATCTGCACTGATGAGACATAAGTTGTCGAAATGCGCATATGCAGAAAATAAATTGACGATAACTTCGGTATTTTGTTATGTGGAACCAGACTTTGATAGAATGGCCACTAACTCAATCCATTTTAGAATTGTATCCATTGACCCTATCTGGCAACCAAGATGACCGTCTCAGCCGAACTGGTTTAAACATAGGATGCTATTAGAAATTCATTAAAATAATCTGCTATTTCGAAACTACTTGCTGCGATTGATTCTACACACACAACTGGACCATGTACAGCTCGCTGATCACTCTTAGGTAAAATCACAATTTTGTAAAATGGTAAAATTGGAGAAAATTAAATGTTGTACTAGCGTATTTAATTCCTCAAAAGGAGCTTTAACCATTTCTAAATTATTTATCATTGCTTGAGGAGGTATAGCCTCCTTACACACATAAGAGTTACACGTTTTACACACAATATGCTTCTCTCCTTTTCACATTTCTTTCAACCTCTCATCTTTTGCATTAAATTCTTTCTCGTGTACTTGGCTTCGAAACATAAACCTTTTACAGCACACACAAATAAACACCGGTAGCTCTTTATTCTTCCACAAAAAACGCAATTCTATCTTATCTCTTTCCACCTTTCGTTCTCCATTGCCTAAGTATCTCCACAAACTACAATCACGATTTGTTTAACACAATTGAAAAGTCTTTTATAGTATTTGTATATTATTGACTATTGCACAATACCTCATCTTTATTTATTAACTTCTGGCTAAATTTATACATTACTGTTCTTATTCTTTTTATCATATCTATATTTATAAATCTGGCTAAGCGATATATTGCAATACCAATCCCATCATCCTCTACAAACCTGTTCCCAGTACCACCTATAGTAAATGTTTATAATACTTTTCAACTTCCACAAGGAAACAGAAAAATTAAAACCCGCCCCGTTTTATCAGGACGAAACTGGACGCCATTTTGAGTTTCGAGAATCTTAAATTCCTTTTGGCTTCTGTGCATGCGTTCTCCTCACTGCGCAAGCGTACTCCTCACTCCACCCCAAGAACTATCTATATATAGCCTAGCTAATTACTCAAGCGCAAGGTGTATCTATTACGATGCTAAATTCGTTCATGCCAAATATTTGATTTTCAAATTTTGCAGTTCGCTAAATACATGCTTGGAGGTCAATCTATCTTTAATTCACATTTCTATATAAATTTGAATGTCACATTTTACGAACTATTGCTATTTGCGGACTAATATCAGTATGTAATTGGACATTTTTTTATGATTCCTGGAGAAAAATTGTAGGCTTTCCGAATATTTTCTTTTATTCTTATATATACCAGGTATGGTTGAGCTAATAAACAGCAGTACCTACAACAAACATGAAACTAGTTATCTATTCGACAGCAGCATGCAGAACGAGACCTATCTACAGTAGCACTTATTTGTAATATTTTCCCGCGCATGTTCTCTGAAGCTTAAAAAAAGAACGCAAACTCCAAACTTGTGTTAAATTATTGGCATATAGTGTGCTACAAAATGTAAAGCAAAATTTACTACTACATTTAGCTAGAATACTAGTGGGAGATACTGACATGTGTGCGATTTGGGAAATGTCCACATTTCGTCCAGTTTCCCGATGCCCGAGTTTTGTCCAAATTATCCCCAAGTCAATCAAAGGTCCTGTTCACAGTGGTCCTGTTTTCGTTGATTTCTCGTAACACGAGATAGTCAAGGTGTCCCAAGACGTTTTGGTTGTGACTTTAAGAATCCTTTTCAGGAATCCTTGTCGTTTCGTGCCTGGAATCTCGTTTGCACCATGAGTTCTTTCGAATTATCAAAAAATGCAGATGAAAGAATATTTCTTGATTAATTACATGTCTCTGTTGTAAATAATTTTTAAACTTTTACATTTAAAATTCTCAACAGGTTCGGGATAATCCCAGTTGGGATAATTATAGACTATTACATGTCATTTTCCATAGTTTATCGATCGTACTTACTCCCAAACTAAATAAAGTCAACGCAGCCTACTCGCTCACAAACAAAACAAAGTCCGAAGGACTTTATTTCGTTTGTGAGCGAGTAGGCCGCATTTACACATCCATGAACTCCTCCAAATTTACTTTTATGTCTTATAATTCCAATTATTTGCTCTTAAAATAATGTTTTCAGTGAATTATACTGCAATATTTGACAATCGCCAAGAAGTATTTTTCGAAAAAAAAAATAACTTCTTTGTTTTTCATGACATTGACCAATAAAATTGGGCGTTGCAATAGGAATTGAAATTATTCAGTATTAACTATACACGTTTTTGAAAGTTACGTCAAAATGCACATTGTTCAAATTACACAAAATGCATAAAACGCTGAAATATTGCTGTATACAGAAAACGGATCGAACAATCATCTATATGTCCTTAGCTAGTTCTTGCCTTTCTATTTAAATTATTTTTTGATTATTTGTTCTCTACAGATACATTATAGAGATTGGCAACTTGTAGTTAATAATATATGTAACTGACAACACTCGAAACTCTCTGTAATTTTGCTTATCACTATTTTAAATAACAATCCGACGAAATGTACCTATAATATCAGCTTTCACAAAAACTATCGGAGAGTTCTGAGTGTGTTGTGTTAACATCTCAGTTGCATCATCGGTACTATATGTCTGTCACCCTTGACGTATTTAGTGGTTGCCAATCTGTATCTCTCTATCACTGCTTCTAATTGCATTTTTCGGTTTTGTTCCTATCACCCATACTAGTAACAATTTGTGCATAAATAAAGATGTCAAAATGGCCATTGCCTATTCAAAAATTAGACTAAAGTAGCCACGACGAAATTTGCCGCGACTTTTCTCCAAATATCTTTTTTAAGTAAATGTTAAAGGATGCAAGGCATACACCAATGGAAAGCTAATTTTTTGCCGCTTCATGCCAAGCATTACCATAATTTTACAACAAAGGGTTTAAAATTTTTCCATTACCCTTCTATGTTATTTTGACAGAAAATTTGAGTCGAAAACAGAGGGAGTACATCTGGTTAACGGAACATCTGTATTAATTGTTATAATGCCCTGAGGTCTATCGATTAACCAAAACACATGGGTCGGGAGTTAATCTCGATTGCGAAGCAAAAAATTAATTATGTAATTACTTGACAAAGTGTCAACAAAAACTTTTTACCTGTAAAAATGGTAACTGGCTATTGGTTCTGCAAATTTTATTGTCAGAATATTTTACCGAAACATTTTTATGTTAATTAGTAAACAAATCAAAATTCTGTTTGTTCATTGGCCACCCGAATAAACAACAAACAAGCACCCTATATGCAAATAAGTAATCCATCGGCAATCCATTGGTGTCTTTTCATTGGTTTGTTGGTTTGCGTAAATCAACCATCAATCCCTCATCGAATTTCTTTAAAATTTGAGTGAAATTAACATGAAGGTCTATGGAAAATATTTTTATTTGAGCTTTGATTATTTCGGTAAATATACCAAGAGTAGCGGGAAAAAAAAAGAAAATGATACATATATGTTTTGTAAGGGTCTTATTTAAAACTTTGACTAATATATAGAAACAAAATAGCTACACAGCAATTTAAGCTGCGGCAAAATTCGTTGTGTCTACTTTTAATATAAATCATTGAAAAAAAATAACTACAACTCAGCTTTTGTCAGAGTATACTTGTTAGAGATATGTTTTGGCTGTTTTTGACCCATATTGATATTGATATGGTGTTTTTCATATGATTCCCACAGAAAACTGAAGATAAAAAGCAATCGTTATTACAAAGTTATCAAAAATCCGTCAGGACTGTACCGTTTTTGGCATATTTTCAATGAAAAAAAATCATGGGTATAGTAGAAAGAATGTGCTTTTCTTTGCAGCTATTGAAAAGTTTGCACATAAATGCCACGATTTTATATTTAATTTCAAAGTTGGACATATTTTGGTGGGAATATTAACAATTTTTTAATCGAGTTCACCGAAGTCTAACTTAGCCAAGCATAAAATTTAATAAACACTACTTCAATACAAATTCCATGTTATTATTACTGATAATAATAATAATAACTAGAGTTGCAATTGCAAGCAATAGCTTATGTCACCCCTGACAGCCAATTCGATGATTCCAGCTTGTTCGCAGCATCAAAATCTAGAAATCAAATTTCGTTGAAATCGGACAAAGTTGAAATTTTTACGTATTTCGGCGGCCATCTTGGAATAGACAGCCAAGTTAAAAAAAAAATTTCCTCGCATACCCTCCTCCAGATAGTGATCCAACCTTGTACCAAATATGAATGAATTCTGACAAAGTATGATTGAGAAAATTTCAATTTTTGTTAAAATTGGACGAATTTCGAATTTTTCGTATTTTGGTTGCCATCTTGGAAATGGCGGCGACTTTGAAAAAAATTTACTTGCATGCACCCCTCCAGATAGTATTCCAACTTTGTACCACATATGAACGATTTCTGTCCAGGCATCATTGAGAAATAAGCCGGACAAAAAGATGTGGAAGAAAGAAAGAAAGAACGCGTAATGATAACAAAGAAACGGACCAAAAACAATATGTCGTCCCGACTACGTCTGGGGCGACATGATAATGTTTATTCATGCAATATCAAGTTACATACATACAAAACATAAAATATCAGTTTAACAATAATAAAACTGAAAGCACTAGATAAGATAGGAGTATTTAAGATTATTATAAATATTGAACACTAAAACCATAAAAATTGAAATCAAATTTAAAAGCACTTGAAATGCAAACTTGTCGGACAGCCTAGGATAGCCCATTAAAGCCACCAGAGGTAACTTGTTTCAAATGGGGTCCTTATAAATGAAAAATCTACATACAATACTTAAAAAATGTATTTCACTCTTTATGATTAACAGTTATTACAAAATAACATTTAAAGCATAAAAATAGGCCATTTGTATTTTGTACATTTAAAAATACTTCTCTTCTTTTGGCTTGTAATTTTAAAAAAATCCTTTTTCCCCCATTTTAAAAGATTGTTTGTTAGTTATATTTGTTATAGAAAGAGGAAGGTTATTCCAGTCAGTTATTGCATTATATGCAAAAGTACTTTTATTGCATATATTAAACTCGGAATTTGAAAATTATTCTTGTGTTATTTTGATTTCTATGAAAAAGTTCACCAACATATTCTGGTGCTAAACCATGAAAAATATTAAAAACATGATTTATTCTAATTTGACTAACTCTGTCTCTGACAGAAAGCATTTTGACACTGTCGAGCTCATTACACTTTACACTCGATCTGGGTCAACCTTATTTTGTATAGTCTGGAGTTTTTTCGTCATACCAGCCCCTAAACTGCAATGCCACGAAGAGCATGAGTAGTCGAAATAACATTGAATTAAAGCGGTAGCTAAAGTTTTTCTCGATCTGAAATCAAGACATTTTGAATTTCTATATAGAAACTGCAGTCTATCATTTACTTTATTAATAATATTAGAAACTATATCGTCAAAATTCAAACAGTTATCTATGTGTACTCCTAAATATTTGACCACATTATAGTTGTTTTAATTACATGGTCATAACATTTGACACTAAAATCTTTAAATTGTTTAATTTTTCTCTTTGGACCAAAAATCATACATTCAGTTTTGCGTAAATGTAAAGACAATTTGTTGTCAATTAACCAATCAGAACATTGTTCTAATACGTTTCCTAATTTATTTGATATTACGTTAGGATCTGTATCAGTATACAAAATTGCACTGTCATCAGCATACAATATTAATTTGCAATCTTGGTCTATGCTTATTGACATATTTACATATGTCAAAAATAGTAAAGGCCCCAGAATACTACCTTGGGGTACTCCACAGGTGACATTCATTGGCTCTGACATTGTATTATTGGCAGATACAAATTGAACCCTGTCAGATAAATAAGATTTTCCATTCTATTGACTCAACCCCCATTATTTTTAATTTATTACACAAAATACCATGGTCGACAGTGTCAAAAGCCTTCTGTAGGTCCAACATTATCATACCTGTGAACAAGCCTCTAGAATTATTAGTTCTTAAAAAATCCAACAAGTGGATGAGACATGCAACTGTCGAGTACTTCTGTCTAAAACCGGACTGTAAATTATACAACATTTTATTCTTTTGTAAAAATTCACTTAATTGATTATATACACTTCTCTCTAATATTTTAGATACTACACTCAGAATACGGACTGGTCTATAATTTCCAACTTCCAAAGGACTGTTTTTATACTGAGAAAAACGCTTTAATTAAAGATACTGAATATCATTTAAAACAATAATTGTGAACTTGAATTGCTTTATTCTACACAGAAATCAACCATAAAAGTAGTTTATTTTAAATACTGAGGACAAAACCCGATTTTTTATTTTTCTTTTGCCTCGAGAGTTTTCGTTAAATTTTTTTCCGATTATTGCTTCTTTAGAATTAATGTTGTTTTTTTCCTAAAATTTCATTTTTAACCTTATTGCATTACATTTTCATGAAGACTTGGCATTAATATTTCTTTTCGGCATTTATTGCATCTCATCCATATGGAGACACTGATAAGCATCATTATTCTTATTTCTGAATCCTGTTTGTTGATATATTGAAGTATTGTATTTGTTTGCTTCTTTGCAAATAAATATGTAAAACCAACAATAAACCAAATTTAAGCACGAATTAAAAACCCCTTCTTCAAGGGAAAAGATCTTTTCTATTCATTCTACCGTATTTTTTCTAAATGTTAACTTATACATGTCATTCAAAATTAAATGTATACCACGATATCAAATCCCAACCCCTTTGCGACAAGACTTCCCCATTAAGGGATGACGTGAGGGGCGTGTACCTCCCTTAAAACTAATAAAGGGCTACGCCGAGCACAGCATGATACGACCGCAGCATGTCGCCGCGGACCACTGAAATTTGAACAAGTGTAATTGAAAGTGAGTGTGGACATACTAAAGAGCTTGACACAATAATTGCATGGATTGACCCAGTAATTAGCTGGACACAAACTAGGCAAAATGAAAATTAGCCCTTATGACTCCTTATGGTTCCTCTTTGACCCCTGATAGCTCCAAAACAGTAAGAGCTACACCAATACTGAAAGCTAATATGTGGAATTTTAAGAAAAAAATCCCATCGAAATCCGACGAAAAATAAAAATTTCACGTAATATGCAAGTTTCCAGTTCTGGTCCCTTCGACCCCTTATAGCTCGAAAACGGCATTACCTACGACAAATTCGTTGACATACTACCGAAAGCTTATATCAAGAGGAATCTTAAGAAAAAAATCCCATCAAAATCCGATGAAAAATAAAAATTTTAAGTAATCTGCAAATAAGCAATTTGGCCCGTTTGGCCCCTCATAGCTAGGTAAGCAAACAAGTTACCAAAAATCTAATAGCAGAGTGCTGTGTTAATTCAATCCATTGAAAAAAAAACTCAAAATCGGACAAAAAATAAAACCAGAGGCTCCCTGGAGCCTATATCGCTCACCTGGCTTTCAGTTGCCACAATCAAGCTAACATTGTAAATTATACAGTTGAACTTAGTCTCTCAAACTTTGGTAGAGCAAAAACCACCATTAATTTGGACTCTATTTTAAGTCTGATCATGTTTTACTGTACTTCTTTGTTGGGCTTTTTTGACAAATTGTCTTGCTAAGGACCACTTTCGACACCAGTTTTGAAGTCGAGACATCATTTGGTAAATGGCAGTCAACAACAATTATATCTTTAAGTTACGACATCAATATCTATTTGGAAACCAAATTTCATTGAAATCGGACAATGTTGAATTTTCCCACCTTTTTGGCGGCCATTTTGAAAATGGTAGTCAACAAACAATTTTCAACACCGTTTTTGCAGTGGTGACATCAATATCCACTTGGAACCAAATTTCATTGAGATCAGACAATGTTGATTTGGCAGCCATTTTGAAAATGGCGGTCAACGAACAATTTTTAACATCAGTTTTGAAGTTGTTACATCAATACCTTTTTGGAAACCAAATTTCATTTAAATCGGACAATGTTGAATTTTCCCGCCTTTTTGGCGGCCATTATGAAAAAGGCAGTCAACAAACAATTTTCAACACCGGTATTGCAGTAGCAACATCAATATCCACTTGGAAACCAAATTTCATTGAATCAGACAATGTTGAATTTTCCCGCCTTTTTTGGCGGCCATTTTGAAAATGGCCGTCAACGAACAATTTTTAACATCAGTAAAATGCTACATCAATACCTTTTTGGAAACCAAATTTCACTGAAATCGGACAATGCTGAATTTTCCCTCCTTTTGTGGCAGCCATTTTGAAAATGGCGGTCAACCAATAATTTTCAACACCAGTTTTGAAGTCGCCACAGCATTGTAAACATTTTACCAATTGACACTTAACCTTCATCTTCTATAGTTTTGGAAATAAAAGATGAAAAATATGAAAATTTTGAAAATTCCGTGAAAAAAGGGCAATAACTCCTACAAGGGTTTTTGGATTATCTTCAAAATTTCAGGGTGGGTAGATCTTGACATGCTGAACATTTTTGCAATTTAAAGTTGACTTGTATCTCTTACAGTTTTTCTGATAAAAAATTAATAAATTTAAAATTTTGCAAATTTTACAGAAAAAGGTCTTTGAATGAAATTTTTACGACGGACGGACGACGGACGTCAAATGATGGCAAAAGCTCACCCTTGCATAGCCAGGTGAGCTAAAAATAAAAAATGCACAAATTTTGAAAATTTTATGGAAAAAGGGCAATAACTCCAAGATAGGTTTTCGGATTTTCTTCAAAATTGCAGGGAAGGTAGATCTTGCTATGCTGATCACTTTTGCCCCCATGTCAGATTTTTGATATCTGTAATGGTTTTTGAGTTATTTGCAAAAAACAGCAATTTACCCCATGTTCTATTTTTAGTAACAGCAGCCATGTTGTTTGGTCTTCGGACTAATCGAACACATTTTTAAAATGCATACCCTGGTGATGCTTCAGGCCAAGTTTGGTTACAATTGGCTCAGCAGTTTCAGAGGAGAAGATTTTTGAAATTGTCGACGGACGACGGACGCAAAGTGAAGGCAAAAGCTCACATGGCCTTTTAGGCCAGGTGAGCTAAAAATAATTTTTTTGGATTCGCCCCTTTTGGGCCCCTTAATCTCGGGAACGCTACATGCTACGTGAAATCCGAATACTACTGATTGGAAATTTCCTCAGGAGCACATTGAAAGAAACCCCATCAAAATCCGATTAATAATAAAGATTCTACAGACAAATATGTGAAAACACCCAATTTAACCCTTTTTGGCCCCTTTTTTTAAAAACAGGTGGGTTCACAATGACCAAAACTATTGCAAGCCTTCCTTTTGTACCAAAGAACATGATGTTATAATTTCATAAGGATTGATCTACTGGAACAAAAGTTATTGACCAAAAAACGAAAGTGTCTACAGACGACGACAACGCCGACGACTACAACGACAGCACCATAAATTTTTGCGGTCATATAAAAAAGGTAGGGTAAAATCGGAGTTTTTGGCCAAAAATTTGTCTAAAAACATATTGAATTTTTTTTTAATTGCATCCCCTCTAACTATGCATCCTGTATCTGTCCTGACATATTGGTATTAAATAAATTTCCTTTTCCTGCTCTTCATATGGCCTCTGTTGCTAAAAATAGAACATAGGGGTAAATTGCTGTTTTTTTACAAATAAGTAAAAAACCGTTATTGATATAAAAAATCTGACAGGTGTAAAAATGAACAGCATGGCAAGATCTACCTGCCCTGCAATTTTGAAGAAAATCCAAAAACCCGTCTTGGAGTTATTGCCCTTTTTCCATAAAATTTGTGCATTTTTTATTTTTAGCTCACCTGGCTATGCCAGGGTGAGCTTTTGCCATCATTTGGCGTCCGTCGTCCGTCCGTCGTAAACTTTTCATTCAAAGATCTTCTCCTCTGAAACCACTTGGCCAATTAGGACCAATTAAAAATTGTATCCGGCATGTCCGTACCTAATCCAAGATGGCCGCCAGCGGGGAACATAGTTTTAACATTGGATCCTATGGGAAAGACATTCAAAGATCTTCTTCTCTGAAACTACCAGTCCAGTTATAACCAAACTTAGACACAATGGTCCTTAGATGGTCTCTTCTAAAAAAGGTATCCAACAGGTCCGTACCTAATCCAAGATGGCCGCAAGCGGGGAACATACTTTTAACATTGGACCCTATGGAAAAAAAAAAGCATTCAAAGATTTCCTTCTCAGAAACTACCAGTCCAATAATAACCAAACTTAGACACAATGGTCCTTAGATGGTCCCTTCCGAAAAAGGTATCTGACAGGTCCATACCTAATCCAAGATGGCCGCCAACGGGGAACATAGTTTTAACATTGGACCCTATGGAAATCACATTCAAAGATCTTCTTCTCAGAAACTACCAGTCCAATTATAACCAAACTTAG
>MJUU01052209.1:49551-60897 GCA_002080025.1 Modiolus philippinarum
GCCGACGCTGACGCCGACGCCAGCGCCATACCATAATACGACCCCAAAATTTTTGCGGTCGTATAATAAAAAATAGTTCCAAGTCACTAAATTGTGATGGAATCATCAAGAAGTACTGTAACAGATGATTATTCAATAAAAATTTGTTTATTAATGGACATAAACAAAAATTACCCAACAAAAGTTGCAGGAGGATAAAATATTGGTCATGATATAAAATTATCCATGAATTATGTAGTATTCAGCATGATGGTGATTTATTTGATTAAACTACCAGTTGTTAACAAATGGGACCAATGCAAAATTTTTACAGTCATTCAAGTGTTAAATGCAGGTCAAAGTCCATGGATTTTCCAATAATTTGGTAGTTCTCACCAAGATGAGTCATTTCATGAAACATCATATTAAAGTATGTTGTGTAGTTGTTTAAAAATGAACTCAAAACATAACATTTACCGAAAGTCACTCAAGCATAAAATGTAGGTCAAAGACACTTAATCATTCTTGATTTGGATAGCACTCATCAAGGTGATTTATTTGATGCAACATTATTGTGATAGCATATTTAGTTGTTGAGAAATGAACCTAAACGCAAAATTCAACAAAATCACTCTAGCATAAAATATAGGTCAAAGCCATTGAATTCCTAGTGATTTGGGTAGTACTCATCAAGGTGATAAATTGGATGGAACATCATTGAGGTATGATGTGAAGTTATTGAGAAATGGACTTAAATGCAAAATAAAAACAAAAGTAACTCAAGCATAAAATTTAGGTCAAAGCCACTGAATTCTTAGTGATTTGGGTAGTACTCATCAAGGTGACAAATTGGATGGAACATCATTGAGGTATGATGTGTAGTTATTGAGAAATGGACTTAAATGCAAAATTAAAGAAAAGTAACTCAAGCGTAAAATATATGTCAAAGCCACTGAATTCTTAGTGATTTGGGTAGTATGCATCAAGGCAAATAATTTGATGAAACATGGTTGTGGTATGATGTGTAATTGTTGAGAAATGGACTTAAACACAAATTTTTTTTTTAAAATCACTCAAGCGTAAAATGTAGGTCATGGATCCTTAATTGTTGGTGAATCTAGTAGTACTAATCAAGGTGCATGTACTTATGTATTATTATTCAAATATTACATGAGGTTACAGAAATAAGGACCTAAACACAAAACTTAACATAGGGACATACTGACGTACGGATGGATGGACAGACAGACAAGGGTAAATCTATATGCCCCTTCCACTTCGTGGCTGGGCATAAAAAATAGGATCACTGATCATATTTTTGAAAAAAAAATATTACATCCCCTGTAAATGTTGCTTATTTATTTTATTTGTTACCAATAAACTATTCAAAATCATTTTTACAACATTTTATAGCTATTTTAATCAACCATGTAGATCAAAAGTCAGTTGTATGACAAAATAACTTAGCATACCCATGGAGACCCTCTAACCTTTTTATATACAATAATATACCAAAGGCTTATCCAACAACATGAAATATATTCAGCATACCAATAAAATCTTGGAATACTGGAAATAAATAGTCTCCACCCATCTATTGTACGGAAACTGAACAAGCGACGCAAGCAAGCTAATCAAACTTTTGATCAACATGGTCGAGGAAAAAAGCTCAAATGGTAAGTTCTAATTTTCATCAGATGCACAAGATGGATGCACAGATTTAGACAAATACTGGACTGCAAGTGCAAATAAATTAAAGGGCTATGCCGAGAGCATCATGATACGACTGCAGCATGTCGATCACTGAAATTTCAACAAAAGTAGTTCAAAGTGAATGTGGACACAGTAAAGAGCTTGACACAATAATTAGATGGACACAAAAAGAAGCTTGACACAGTTATTTGCTGGAAACAAACTACGGAAAAAAATCAACCCTTTTGATCACTTATTGATTAAAAAAACTGTAAGAGCTATCCAAAATATGTAACTATCAACTAACACTTTACATCCATAGAAATAAAAAAAAAATCCATCGAAATCAGATGAAAAATAAAGATTTGACATATTTAGAAAAATTGCAATTTTGGCCCCTTTGACCCTTTGTAGCTGGGAAAAGGTAAAAGCCACGCCAAATCCTTTGGCATACTACTGAAAGCTTAGATCGCAAGGAATCCAAAGAAAAAAATCCCATCAAAATCCGATGAA
The DNA here is from genome assembly GCA_002080025.1 of Modiolus philippinarum. Taxonomy (NCBI): domain Eukaryota; kingdom Metazoa; phylum Mollusca; class Bivalvia; order Mytilida; family Modiolidae; genus Modiolus; species Modiolus philippinarum. The sequence goes on from MJUU01052209.1 coordinate 51,736, forward strand.
AAATAAAGATTTGACATATTTAGAAAAATTGCAATTTTTGCCACTTTGGCCCCTTGTAGCTCGGAAACGGTATATGCCGCGCAAAATCCGTTGACATATCTCTGAAAGCATAGATCAAGAGGAATCCAAAGAAAAAAATCCTGTGGAAATCCAATGAAAAATAAAGATTTGACATATTTAGAAAAATTGCAATTTTGGCCCCTTTGACCCCTTGTAGCTCGGAAACATTAAGAGCTACGCCAAATCAGTTGACATACCACTGAAAGCTTAGATCAAGGGGAATCCAAAGAAAAAAATCCCATTGAAATCCGATGAAAAATAGAAATTCCACATTATCTGCAAATTCGCAATTTTGGCCCCTTCGGCCCCTCATAGCTGGGAAAGGAAACAAGTTACCAAAAATCTAATAGCTGAGTGCCATATTAATTTTTCACAAGGAAACCATTGAAAAAAACTGCATCAAAATTGGACTTAAAAAAAAAGTAATTTTTTTGAGATTAGCCCCTGTTGGGCCCCATTTATCTCGTGAGCGGTACATGCTACGTGAAATCCGTTGGCATATTCCAGATTGGAAATTTCCTCAGGAGCACACTGAAACAAACCCCATCAAAATCCAATAAATAATAAAGATTCTACAGTCAAATATGTGAAAACACCCAATTTAACCCTTTTTTGGCCCATAATTCTGAAATGGGTGGGGCCAAAAACTAAAGGAAAAAAAACGTTTCTCAAGAATGTTCCAAGAAACATCATACTAAGATTTGAAAACAATCCGTCCACTAGAACCAAAGTTATGCTGTCCACAAACACGAAAATACCTAATTTAACCCCTTTTTGGCCCCTTTTTTGCCTCTTTTTCAAAAACCGGTTGGACATGGAACGCGAAATTAAAACCCGGGCTTGAGCTTGTGCCAACAAACATCATGCTAAAATTTGGTAACAATCCGTTCACTAGAACCAAAGTTATGCTGTCCACAGACGCCGACACCGACACCAGCGCCATACCATAATACGAACGCAAAATTTTTGCGGTCGTATAAAAATAGTAATGGTGCATTACATGATACCCTGCCACATTTCACAAAATTTCAAAGTTAAAAGAGGCGTAACTCAAGATTCCTGTGTACTTCTGAACCCAAAATTGTACTTGGCCTGTGTTCTATGGTAAACAACTTACATACCAAATTAGAAGACAGTATGTTATTTTATTCACAAGTTATCAGTAGGAAACCCTAAAATATTTGAACAATTTCAAAGTTTCAAAGGGCTTAACTCCAGAACCCCTTGGACCACTGAACCTGAAATCGAACTTGGCCTGAGTTTTGTGGTAAACAAGTTACATACCAAGTTTGAAGACCTTATGTTATTTCGTTCGCAAGTTATTAGTCGGAAACCTTGGGGGACGGACAAACGGACGGACGGACACATGACTGAGGGTATCACATAATACTGTGCCACTTCGTCTGGCGGGGTATAAAAATAAAAGCTGGTATAAACTAGAGCTGTTACCGAATGGCAGCCAGTTATACCCCCTGCTAATTGAACCCTGAATCAATATGGCAAGTGCAAATGTTAGTGTTTGTGGACACAATACAGTTGTGGACACAGTACAAATGTGGACACAATGATATACCTCCCCTTTTTACAGAAAATATTCAAAGACAAATTATCTCCCCTTAAAAATTTCAGGCAATATCCATATTTCTTCATGCACATCTTCAGGTCATGTACTACAACTGTGTAACATTTCATCAAATCCAAGCATCAGGTTAGGAGAACATGCACTGACAAGGTTCATGGACAGACAGACAGACGAATAGATGGACAGGGTGATTCCTTTATACCGCCAAAAGGAGTAGGGGCGATAAGGGTCTTATTTGGCCTGAAAAATAAATTTGGTTGAATTCACAAAATTTTCTCATTGAAATCTTCTATGGGTATGGCTTTTCAGTAAACAGTAACACTTATCAAATATTGATGTATTATTATTGAGTTTTTGAGTGTAGAAGAAGGGAGAAATTGAAGATTTTGTCGGAAAATGAAAATTTGACCAATTTTGACTACTTTTTTTCTGTATAGGAAATATAGAGCACATGCAAGAACCACAAAAATATTTATATTAGAGGTTCAATTCATTTGTACCAGTAAGTTGGTAAATTATCTAATTGGTTCTTGAATGTGCTCGATATTTCCGGTTAGGAAAACTTTTTTATTTCTATGAAAATGCTCAAAAGTAGCCTTTTCATGACGTCAGAACTGTACTTATTGTGACGTCATTGGTTCTAACTTTTGTATTTCTTCTGTAAATGGGATCTCAACTTTGAAACGAACATGAAAGAAAATCTTGAGGAGCAACTCAGAAATTCCCTGGAATCTTGGGCCAAATCAACCCCTTATCGCACCTTGTCATTGGTTTGTGGGGGTATAATAAAGTTGAAATTGCCAAAAATAAACAAGCTGGTCGAAAAAAACACCAATTCAAATGTTTTATATACAGTTAATATTGTATTAAAGCAACATATTAATGACAGTTTTCTGAAATAGTATACACAAAAGTGTTCTTCTTTTACCTCATCTATAAGTATTTACTGTCTAATTAAATCTATGAATGGTATGCAACTTGCATGAAAAACAATATTTCTATAAAGTTTAGATATTGTTCTTCAGACTTGGATTTCAAAAATCTTAGAGGAGAAAATTATGTTTGGAAACAATTCTCTTTTCCGGACATCCAGGCACTTTACCTGTTGAGGAGGTGAAAATGTCCACATTTCACTATATATCTAAGTAACTTCAACTTTGATTTATTCATTCATTTTTCAAGATATTTAAATGAAACTCAGAATATGTATTTGGAACATCAATATAAACGTCATATCCGAATTTCAAGAACATAGCTATTATAGCACCGAATATATTGCAATTTGAAATATCGATTTTTTACATAGATTATATCTGTAAACATCGATCGCGTCACCGCCTATATTGGGGGTGTAAGATTAAAATCGACTGATCGGATTGGTCAATTCAGCTTTGTGATGTCACGCCGGATAAGAGAATTGAAATGACACACCCAAGGTCATTGTAGCTTCCTTCTTTTACTAGCTGATCTCACAAAACACAAATTATCCACAGCAATTCTACAATTAACAAACACATTCTTGATATATTTCTTAATATAAAACACCAACTTTGTGTTAAAGTTCTTAAATTAATGACAAAAATAATATAAACAACAACACACTTATTACACAATTATTACAAGAAAAACAAAGATTGTATTTTTTGATAAATGTTTCTGTTATATATTTAGACATCAAATACACACTTATTTCAGACATTTTACTCAAAAAAATCCATCAAAAAGCACCTATTCAAATTCGCATTCAGCGCATTTTATCAACATGAAATCTCTTGAGTGAGAGTCTAACAGCAGGTACCAACTGAAAAAGGCTAACAACAACAAAAAATAATGTAAACAAAGAAAAAATGTACAACTATTTAAAAATATTAAATAAATTGATAAATTATAATATATACAAATATTGTTGACATAATAAACAAAAAATTAAAAGTTCTTTTTATTATTCTATTATATAAACAATAATATGAATTAAATAACATAATTTAAAACTGAAATAAAAAAAATAATAATAAGACAAAAGAACAAATGTATGAGCAATCTGAATTTGAGCTTTTACATCTGAATTACAAACATAGGTAATCAACAATTACAGAGTTCGCCTCATTATGGCACATTGTCAGAGTAACCCAATTTTGCCTGGATGCTGATCCACCATCCAAGATGTATGCATATGTAAGGTTACATGATCCTACCATGTATAGTGACTGAGATCTGAACTCATCCAAAAACTTGAATGTAAATCAATCAAGTGTAATAAATAGGTCAAAGTGACCTAATTTTGCCTGAATGCTGACCTACCATCAGAGTTGCATACATATGCAAGGTTACATGATCCTATCATGTATAGTGACTGAGATCTGAACTCATCCGAAAACTTGAATGTAAATCAATCAAGCATAAAATAAATATGTCAAAGTGACCTAATTTTGCCTGGATGCTGACCTACCATCAGAGATGCATACATATGTAAGGTTACATGATCCTACCATGTATAGTGACTGAGATCTGAACTCGTCCCAAAACTTGAATGTAAATCAATCAAGCATAAAATATAGGTCAAAGTGACCTAATTTTGCCTGGATGCTGACATATCCTCAGAGATGCATGCATATGCAAGGTTACATGATTCTACCATGTATAGTGACCGAGATCTGAACTCGTCCGAAAACTTGAATGTAAATCAATCAAGCGTAAAATATAGATCAAAGTGACCTAATTTTGCCTGGATGCTGACCTACCATCAGAGATGCATGCATATGCAAGATTAGTTGATCCTATCATGTATACTGACTGAGATATGAACTTGAATGTAAATTTGAATGGAAGCCAATCAAGCGGAAAATATAGGTCGGAGAGACCCAATTTTCTTGGAGGCTGTGAGTCAACCCCCGATGCACCTGCATACAAAGTATAATGACCCTATCATGCATAGTTGCAGAGATATATGCCCAAATGTGGACGTGGACGTAGAAGTAGAAGTAGACGTAGCCGCGGACGCGGGGGGTACTCCAATAGTCCCCCTCAACTTGGTTGAGGCGAACTAAAAATTAAAAGTTTGATTAAGGTTTTTCCTCTCTCTAAACTCTAGTAATATATTGTTGCAAAACAAAAACACAAGGAACTCAAGAGAGTACATTGCTCACCTTGAACATGGCCTTCTGATAATCCCAGAGGCAATCAGTCTTGAATGTTACCATTGGTTCATACCTTGGATGAACACATTTTTAAAAGGGGCCAACGATATACTACTGTGACCATTAGTGTTGTGGTTTCTAAGAAAACTTCTGAAAACTTTGTTCTCAGTAAGTGTCTATACTAAACTTTGTTTTCAATTAGTGGCTATCTTGGAAGAGAAAGGAACATAAGCTTTGAAGGAGACCAACCAAGGACTTGTCTTTTGTGGCCAAATTTAGTTTGAATTTACTCAAAGGTTTCAAAGGAGAAGGTCTTTTAATGCATTTCCTATAGCCTCCTATGCTAACCTATTTTCCCCGTATAAGCAATCTTGGATGAGGTACGAACATAAAAATCACAAAAAAAAGTAAATTCTAATGTTAAATATTTCATAGAAACATTTCTAAATACAGTATGTAATGTTCATAATATAGTATATTTCATAGAAATATTACCAAATACAATGTGTTTGATTTGTAAGTTGTACAATAGAGAAACATGGACATAATAATTCAATAAGTCATTTACATTGTACTTCATGTAAAGGTTACAACAGTAAGTGGGTCAACAGTAACAATATTTGTTTTTTATACACAATATTTTTCTTGAACAAAAGCTTCATTCATACAAAAAAGCTATATGATTTAAGTACCCATATAATTTCAACGACAAATCACTTTCTGTTGCTGTATCGCAAACACCAATTTAATCGATATGTACAAAATAAGTATATATTACAATGCCATTTTCTAAAAGAACACATTTCATGGAATAAACAAATATAAATGCAGGTCAATATCATACCAATAACGATAACAAGTTGAATTCACAGCCATAGTTATAAAAAAATAATATGCACAAAAAACTCAATCAAAAATGTATGAATAATTTACAAATTTAAAGCAATATGTTTACAACTAATAAGTGTATTTAGAAAATGTCATTTCCTCTTCTCAAATGAAATTAAAGAAAGCAACTCAGTTATTCTAACTTAATCTACATCAGATTGACTTCCTTATATATTCTTTAAGAAACAGGGCATCTTTTTATTTTCATCTTGAAATCACAAATGTATAAACATTCTGTAAACATCTTGTAAACATTTTTGCACAGCCTTTCCTGGCAAAACATGTTATATACTAAATAAATATGATTACATTTAGATTTATATCAAGACTATTCCACTACAATAAATAAGGATGTTAGAGAAATTTGAAAAGTTACAAAAGGCCCATTGTTTATATTTGTTTTATTTAATTGTTTTCAGATTTAAAAATGTTTTGTGTTTAATTATGACATGTAAAATTGTAACTATGATATGAGCTACATTTTACGGATTTTGATAACTGTTGTTAAAAATATTTAAATTTTTAGAACATATTTTAAGAGAGCTAAAGAAAGAGAAAAAGCAGAAAAATAATTTGTAAAGGTTCCGCCGACCTAGGATCTCGCCTGCTTACTCCACTATCATTCTAATTTGGCCTATATTAAGATGCGGTTGCTAAGTAGAATTCCAAGAAATAACTGGTCTTTGGCAGTTTCAAGAAAGGAGTATATACGGTAAGGGATATATTTGGCCCCCAAAATAAAGGCCCTTATATTTCATAAAATCATGTCTCAAAATATAATTCAATATCAGTATATAATAAACTTACACAGGTATTGCCCAAGTCTATTTCGTTTGTAGATAAAAATGAACTCCAAAGTGCGACAAGTATAAGCATTTTCACAAAAAAATGACTAAAATGACCAAAATCCTTACATATTTCAGTACAGGAAACATAGAGCGCATGCGTGTGCCAATGAGATTTCTGTATGAAAAGGTGGCAATTTTATATACTTTCAATATATCAAAAAATCTCATTGGCACAAGCATGCGCTCTGTGCTGTCTGTGTTAAAATATGACCAAAACTTGACGAAAATTTGTCGATTTTCGGTAAATATGGAAGAAGCATGACATTTGTGACGTCACAATCATGATTTGATGACGTTACTGCACCAATTTACTTGAGTTTTGATTTAAGCAATATATCAACTGTGATATACCGAGTAAAGTTTAAAGGAAAGTTCCGTTTGAAAATACAGTTAGATCTGGGGGCAAAATATGTCTCTTATCGTACATACTCCTTTACCAAAATTGGAATGCAAAATTTATAAAATCTAACAATTGACTAAAATTCATCAAAACACATGCTTGCAAACAAGAATTCCCAAAATTGCTTGTCTTTAGGAATTTCAGGAAATTCACCAAAATTGGAACCATATTTTTTTAATTCTTAGTTTTCAGAATTATGTCTTGTATGAAGAATGGCTAAAATATTTGAATGTGTGCAAAAATTTCAAAAATTTTTAGTCTTTGACTTTTTCAGGAAATTTACCAAAGATGGAACTGGAATAAAATTCTGAAAGCTTATTGTGCATCTATGGACTATATGCAACAATTCTACAACAAAATTAAAGTCCTTATACTCAATTTTGTTTAAACATTGTTGATATATGGACTTTTATAGAAAATTAAGCCATATTCATTGAAGTGGAAAATATAGGTCAATGTGACATAATTCTGGTATGGATTTTAATAACTACTCAAGATGTAACCACTTACCAATAATCATCAGTAAATTGCATGTAGGTGCTGTCAGAGATATAGTGCAAACAAAAAAATTTCATAAAAAAAACTAAGTCAAACTAATGGAAAAATATGGAAAATTATTTTTTCAAAAAATAAACCTGGGATACAATAATGAAGTTGTACTGAATATTGTTTCAAAATTTCATTGATATTGAATATGATTTGAGAAACTTATTGAAATTAAAACCAGAGGCTCCCAGGAGCCTGTATCGCTCACCTGGGTTTCAGTTGCCACAATCAAGGTAACATTGTAAGTTATACAGTTGATCTTTAGTTTCACAAACTTTCGTAGCTCAAACACCTCCTATATCTTTAACTGTTTTTTAAGTCTGATCATGTTTTACTATATTTCTTTATTGGGCTTTTTTGACAAAAAAGTTCTTGCTAAGGACCACTTTCGACACCAGTTTTGAAGTTGAGATGTCATTTTGTTATTGGCAGTCAACAAACATTTTTCAACATCGGTTTTGAAGTCGCAACATCTATATTTACTTGGAAATCAAATTTCATTTAAATCGGACAATGTAGAATTTTCCAGCCTTTTTTGGCAGCCATTTTAAAAATGGCGGTCAACGAACAATTTTTAACATCAGTTTTGAAATTATGACATCAAAACCAATTTGGAAACCAAATATCATTGAAATCGGACAATGATGAATTTTCCCACCTTTTTTGGCAGCCATTTTGAAAATGGCTGTCAACGAACAATTTTCAACACCAGTTTTGAAGTCGCAACATCAATATCTACTTGGAAATCAAAGGACAAGGTACGTTTTTGGTACAAATCGGCCCTGAAAATTCAAAAAAATAAAACAACTGAAAAACACCCACAGAGTGCATACATGCATTCTTTAAGACATATTCCGGAAATATCTGGTATGATTTTTTCTCCTGGTTCCTTGTTCCAGTAGTCATAGCAACGGTTTTCACGCGCGCATGCACCAAAATGTCAAAAAATTGCAATCTTACATATCAATAGCACCATTTTTCGTATTGTCCGCATGCGTCGCCCAAGACGAAACTTAGCAAAAATATTCAATTTCAATCGAGCATTTTGTAGTTTAAATATCTTTTTGGGCGATGCATGCGGAGGTTATTAAAATATNATAAATATTGCCACTGAATACCTTCCGGATATGGACAAGTATATCACATAGTCGTTCATTTGTTCGTTTCAGTTATGATTATTCATCTTATTTGTGTTTCCCGTCGTGGTCCTCGAATGACCTTACGGTACTCGGCTATTTTTAGCAGACGATGTTTGTAAACAAAGACGACATTGCATGACAACTGAAATGGAAGCGCATATGATGGAATGAATTATAACTAAAGGTAGATTATCAAACATAACATGCAAATTAAGAGAGGAAATCATAAATCTATATGAATCTGGTTCAATCCGCGTCCCCAGTAAATAGTGGATTATTTTCATTTAGGGAAATTCCAAAGTTAAAAATACACAAATACGTCATGACTGCAACACGGACAAATATACGGAATATGGAATCAACAATATATTACAAAAATATTACATCATTAAATGTGAACAAAAATTGTTCCAACAATCACAGGGATAAAATTGAATTATGTATTAATTGGATAATTTAAACCTGTTGCACGTAAACATTTTTCACCATCCAACACCCCCTTTTTACATATATCATGTACTTCCACTATGTACTGACTTTCTGGTCATGAAACAAAAAAAAA